>CABFOV010003606.1:0-19669 GCA_902141375.1 Timema poppense
ACCCAATTAACATTTAAATTTTCACAGCAATGGTTCTCAAACTGTGGTATTGGCATTGTGTCAGGTGGTCCACACATGAGACTATGAGAAAATGAATGGTATGGCACAATCAGATTTGCTTTCTCAAATGTTCTATTATAGTTTTAATCTAAGTTTTCAAAAATAAGTAACCTAACATCAAATGATCATGTTAAGACTTCCCAGATATTCATTTTAAACAAAATCACTCTCAATTTTTGAAAGTTATCCAACATTAAACTATTATTTATTTGACAGCGTCACTTAAAATCAAAACACCACCTCAAGGAAGGACAGGATTGTTTTTGGGTTTTGGGACACACAAAATGTAAAGATTCATCATAATTGCGAGGTCGAAATTCAGTTACAATATTTGTTCTCTTTATTAGAAAGTAAAAAGTGAATTAATCAAAGAGTACAATATTGACAGGCTAACTCCGCAAAGTAAACTATACTTTGTTCCACAAGTGCAGTCCAATTTTCATAGGAAGAGCCGACATTCATATAAATGTTACTACATTAAGTGTTATTTTATTAATAATTCATACCAACAGTGACAGAGTGTATGACTTTGACATTAGATATAGTATTGTTTCTAGCTGTCAGATAAGGCTCTTCCTATGAAAATTGGACTGTACTTGTATGTATATACTAAACAAAGATATATAAATATGCTGCTTGATAAATACTTTCATTAGAAAATTGCCTGGTAATATATTAAGGTAGTTGGTCTACATGTGCATCAAACGTTTATTGAGTGGTCGACTAATGGGAAAAGTTTGATAAACATTGCCTTGGAGAATACTTAAAAAATTAGAGAAAAATAATAACCTGACAACCCCCTCACCCCTTTTCCCAAAAATAATGTTTTCTCACAACACTGGCAGTTATCTGAGAAAATAAAAATACAATTCATACTTTTTAAAGGAATATATCCATCTTTGTCCAAAACTACGAATTTAGATCTATATAAAACTAATACGCTTGCATTGAGCGTCTATAAAAACCGTTATTAATAATACTGTCCAAAAACTTAGAAGTTTCAATTTTTTGTCCATGCTGTTGCTTTTTTTTAATCTAGTGCATTACTTTCAAGAATTTGACACTTGGAATAACTGAGACCTAGAACTTACCAACTACACTAAAGCCAAATTATTGGTAAATTACACCCACTTAACATTATTAGCCCAAAAACCATACATGTAGAGAAGATGATTTAATGCATCATTGCTTTTACTGCATAAATTAGGGTGACCTGGTGGTCTAGGGGTAAGGTGTCTGACTTCTGGGCTGGTGTTCGATCCTCGGTCCCAGCACAGATTTATCTGATTACCAAACCCTTCCTTCACCTCTGACAATAAGTGTATTAATCACAACTGGTGAATGTGAGGAATGCCAGGCCTCCACTGTGGTTCGGATCCCACGTTAAATTGTAGGTCCTCCATTCATCTCAGAATCACCCTAACATTACACATTAGCGTAAGTGCGTATAACCCGAACGGATATATTTAATGTTGCCAAATTATAGATAGTTGACATATATAATGTAGATTTCTTTGCTTAGTGTTCTTTGTCATATTGGTAGGTTTTCCCCTAGCAAACATAATGTTTCTCTTATATTAAATGTATTATTTATGTAAGGAATAAAGTAAATATGTATTGGTGAAGTTAGCAAAAATATGTATTTATTCATCTCTTAGTTCAGTCTCACTTTTGTTTCCAGGTAGAAGACACAGACATAGTCACCACCACAACAGAATCTTGCGGTAGTTGCTATGGTGCAGAGACCAGTGAGATAAAGTATTCAAAATCTTATTATTTATGTTTAGTGGACATTTTATGTATATTCTTAATATAAACTTGTCAACTTACTCTTAATTCAAGAAGGTATACGTACACATTTTAAGGGAATTTATGACACTTTTCAAACTAGCCCAAATTAATTGAATGCATGAAACTAAGGTTAAGACCTCCACAGAGTAGCAATTTGAGAGGCTGACAATGTATAGGTCGTAAGTGTGATTGGTATTTGACAGTTACAAACATTACCTAAACTACTTTTATATATTAATTATGTCAAGTCATTTAATCTGCAGTTTTCACTTTTAATAGATCAATCAATACCTATAACATAATATTAGTACTAACTGGCTATATAAATGTTGGTTGCAAAAAATATGTTTCTATTTTCAAAACTGTCTACTAGTGTGTTAGTAATTTTTAACAAATACAAATTATTGGTTGAAATACTTAGGTCTTCAAGTACAAAATTTAATAAAAATGTGGCACAAGTGGCAAATGTGATACAAGAGAGCTATAAAATCTAAATTGCCAAAATTGTTGAATGTTCTTCAAAGTCAAAATCAATTTTCCCTTGTTGAAAAAATATGTCTTGTCAGCTACAGTAGAAAAAAATATGGGACACTTCCTACATTTACCATATTATAGATTTTTTCTGAATCTTGTCTTATTATCTGTATGGGCTATTCACCTATCTACTAATTACACTCATGTGTTAGGAATGAGGAAGGTTGAATTTTAAAGAAAATGTACCCGCATTTTTGTAGAGAGGGTGGGAAACCACTTAGTAAAAAACACCCACATTAACTTCGATCCCCGAGTTATCAGCAGTCCAGTCTATTGACCATTCTACCACCGAAGTGGATATATTATAGGCCTAATTAAAAGGAACACACATATCATCACTTTTATGTTATTAAGAGGAACACACGGTTCATGTTTTAAAAAGGGAAGATGATCCACTTTTACTGCTCACTCTTTATTTGGGTTTCATTCAATGGTTACTCTTCAGAAGGAAGTGTGGAATGCTCACCACAATTTCCTAAAAGAAGATATAAAAGGGAGAAGAAGGAAATTGGTAAAGAAAGAATGCATATAATGTACCTCAAAAAGTCAAAAGAGGTTTTCTTTAGTGAATTAGTTAAGATAGGGCTAGAAAAAACAACTTTATTGTAACTCCTTGGAATTGAATCACAGGCTCATCTTGGGTTAGAATCGGACACGCTTCAAATCTGGATATTAGGCCTGCCATGAGAATTAATTTATTCTACTATTGATTGCTATAAACAGACATGCACTTCTTTTTTTCTATTTTATAAACTGTAATACACGGTTGATGTTGAAAGGCTCCTTGTTTGAATTGTAAAGCTCAAGCCATAATTGTTTTTTCTCATATTTAGTTTAGCTATTTTACTTTAAAGCTTAACTTAGTATTTGTAAATGTTTGGGATTGTTGTGAAATACCTGTACTACAAACAGTTAGTTAACCTTCAAATTTGTGTGAGATGTTTTATAAAAATAATGAAGTTGCAATACATTTATAATAATTCTCCCTTCCTTATTCAGCATTTACATACTTACTACTTACATAGCAGGGTTTATAGATTCTCAATAGTGAAGCCACAATCTAAAACATTTACTGTGGTGATACTTGGTGGGTTTTTGCGTAGACAGTTGCTGCGTGATCACTGGTTATATTTGATTAATATTGATCTTTTTATATATGGTTTAGGATAAGTTCCCTCTTCTTATATATTGTGTTATTTCAGGTGCTGTAACACATGTGAAGCAGTTAAAGACGCTTATAGGAGGAGGAAATGGGCCTTAACAAACTTTGAGAAAATTTCTCAATGCAAGAATGAGAATAACTCGGAGAAAATGTCCAAAGCGTTTAATGAAGCATGTCAAATTTATGGCTCTATGGAAGTGAATAGGGTAGGTTGATATTACCCATGATCAGCTTTACACTCAATATAATTAGGCTAATTAGTAAACATTTATATTATTAAAAATTAAGTTTTATTAATTTTAATGTAATATTGCATATTTTGAGTCTTTCAATTAGAACCACCCACTTTGGTTGTTGAATGGTCAAAGGCAATTAATTATGTACAATCTGCAACCAACTTGCCAGATCAGATTGAAATACTTCAAATTGCAGAAATAAACAACGGTTTTTATTATATTTGCTACATTTGAAGCATTGCGCTGTAGGGAGCAGAGACTTGAACCCTCAGGAAGATGGAAAAGAAATACTTGGAGTGGTTTGAAATGTGGGAGAAGAAAAACATTTTGATTTTCAGTACAAAGCAAACTCGATTGGACACATCCTTAGGAGGAATTGTCTTCTGCACAACGTCATGAAAGGCAAGGTTGAGGGAAAGAAAAACTTATGAAGAAGGTCAATTCAAATATTAGATTACTTGAAGGAAAGAAGAAAATTTTGGGAGCTGAAGGAGGAGGTAGAGGACAAGGAGCATTGGCGGTCTAATGGACTTGTTGTAAGACAGAACACATCATAATAATAAAATCCTATAAATTTCATGTTCTTATCCAAGAACTTATGCGGCCCTCAGCCGGGGAAGGTTGTACATGCCTGGTCTATGGTGTCATTTCGTAATAAACTGGATTGCCAATGCCAGGGAGATTAGGGTTAGAATCCTGGACAGATGTACTTAGGGTGGTTTTTCCTTATTAGTTTTCCACTCTTCCTGCTCACAAGTGTGGGCACACTTACTTTAAATTCAACCTTCTTCATTCTTATCACATTAGCAATTAGTTCATATGTGTATAACCAAACCCAAATGAGTATCAAGATGCAATTACATTTTTCTTAGAATCAATTGGATTTGAACAAAGATATGATTATCATCATCATAAACAGCTTCCAGCCACCGGCTGGGTCTGTTTGGAACATAATACTCTCCACCGCCTCCTTTCCTCCAACCACCTCTCTCCCTCCACTTTGGCCAAGTCCTCTCCTCTTTACTCCACATGTCTTACTCCCTTCAGCCATTTGTCTCTTGGTTTTCCTCTCTGCCTCCTACCCCCACCTCCATATCCTACATCCTCCTGGGCATCCTTTCCCTCTCCATCCATCTCACATTGCCATACCACCTTAGTTGTGCCATCACTAACTTGTCCTGGATTGGCTCTTCCTTTATTATTATTTTTCTCTCATTTCTTATCCTATCAAATTTTGTCACACCAATCCTGCTCCTCAGAAACCTCATTCTGCTTCTATCCTGTTCCTTCATTATCCACGTTTCTAAAGTGTACATCAAATCAATATTGGTAGGTAATAGGCATTGTAGATCATTCCTTTGTACTTGTCTGGCATATCCCTGCTCCAAATCAGGCTTCTCACACTTCTGAAAAATGCCTCTACTTGCCTTTCTCGCTCACTTATTGGTCTGCTATTCTTTCCACTCTCCTCTACATAACTGCCCCGATACTTGAAATGTTTCACTATTTTCAATTGCCTCCCCCTCCCCCCACTGTCACGCCAGTTGTATAGCTGTCCTTCCTTGCTGTGATCACCATCTCACTCGTTCTTACATTAAACCTAATTCCATACCGTGCCACCGCTTCTTCCCAAACCTCCAGCTGCTCCTGTACTTCGTCCTCCTCATTACCCCACACCAACAGGTCATCTACAAACACCGCTGCTTTCATCTTTCTCTCCCCTATTTTCTAAAGAAGACAATAAGTCGGTCTTTTCCATACTCATAGTATCATATGACTATTCACGTTAGTATAAATATACAAAACAGGAAACATGGCAACAAAGTAAATTATATAGTTTGTCTTTGTAGTGTTAGTCGACTGCCTCTTTTATTTTGGTGGTCAAAGTCCTTGCCACATATCCAGAAGTCTTTGGTTCAATCTTCGGCACCTTCAGATTTTTCTATACAGCAGTGGTTTTGGAAAAGGGTTAAACTCAGCCTCATGACGACAAATCAGAAGCTACTTGAACAAAGAAGTAGCGGCTTCGATCTAGAAAATTAAGATTAACAGCCAGAGGGTCTATTATGCTGACCACATGACACTCTCTATCTGCAAATGTTGTACTACTCCCTTTGCCAATATATGGCAGCCGTCTGTCAGTATAGCTCACTTACAAGCTGACGCTGTGGAGATTATTTTAGTTCTAGTCGTATTTAACTTTTTGTTTTAGAATACATTAATTAGAGTGAATCATCTTACTACTTATTTTATGTGCATCACTAATACTTGATGATTGTACCGTACATAGGATCAATTCTAGTAGTTCAAATTACATTAATCTAATTGAAAAATAACAACCTGGACAAGAGAATTGAACCTGGGTTCTTTGACTTAAACCATTTTTCCACAGTAGACGTGATACAACTAATAGTGAAAAGTTACTGAATATGAGGTGAACTAAGATGTTTTGCTGGTAGAACATCGGCGCACAAAGCCAAAGGTTCAATTCCTGTGTTCAGAGTGTTTTATATTTTCACTTAGTTTAATTTGTTAATTCATGTCTACCGGTGATCAAAATATATAAAATATTACATTTATTGCTTTGTGTTATAAGCTTGTGAAAATAGAAAGTTACCAAAATCATCAGGGTCATTCAATGGTCAATATTGTTAAACCATTGTGCTTCAGTTAATGATATTATTTATTTCATTAAAACGGTTTTGAATCTTGGTACTGTCTACATTTAAATTTAGTCAGTCCTCATGTTGTGCGAAAGTAAAATGATTCAGAATTCACTTCAAATGAAGTCTAAAATGCTAAAACCCCTTGGTTTATGTTTTGAGTCTATAAAAACAATAAAATCATGTTTTTAGAATAAATTTGCCCCTAATTATGACACAAATTTGTCATAATATAATGTTGTGAAGAATCAATAAAATGAAAGAAATAAACTAATTAAAATAAAGCTTGTTAATAAATGGTTTTATAGTAATTAACAAGCAGATTGAAAAGTCATAAAAATGTATGTATAAGTTATAGAACCCTTGTTATATTATATATTAAAATTTGATAAAACAATAATTAAGTTTTTGTTAAAACAAATGTATGTCCACATATCTATTATAAAAGTTTTTCAAACAATCTAAAGATCAGTCTTTATAAGAAATTATTATATATCACTTACGCCTGGTTACACTAGCTATGCTGAATTATGGCTGTAAGAATTAGACCCATGGCATTTTGGGCTCATTGGATGGACCAAAAAGCTGCCATGTTCACAACAGGGGAGAGTATTGGAAAATTTAATATGCTGCTGGGAGGCCTGGAAAAAGTCGTTCTCATTCAAGGAGTGTGAATATACACTCAACTAAGGTAAAAATAAATTTGGGATGAGTGAGAAGGTAAGCATCCTGGAGACTGAACTGTAGACTTCAGGAAAAGATTAGCACATCTCATACATTACCAATATAAACCCTCAGACTATCGACTATGTATCCCATGTACAACCTGTTCATTCCATGTCTACTTTAACCTCGCCTACAATAAAACCGTTACTTCACTGTCTAAATCAGTTGATTACAGCCCACTTCCCTTCTCCTAGCTATCCTGACAAGTAGAAAATAAGAGAGGAAAGAGTGGAACACCATATTATTTTATTTTCATTTCAATGTTATAATAAACTTTCAAACTTTGTTTAAAAAAATCGTCATAATTTGTTCTAATTACTTTAATATAATTATAGGTTGGTGGCAGTTTCCATATTGCGCCAGGTCAAAGTTTCTCCATAAATCATGTCCATGGTAAGTCGATTAATTAAGTTACAAATTATTTAGTTCTTAACTTGGAACTATAACATATTTTAAATATGACTTGAATTTCAGTACACGATGTTCAGCCATTTTCGTCTTCATCTTTCAACACTTCACATCATATAAGACACCTGTCGTTTGGACGAACGATACAAGGGGTCACAAACCCGATTGATGGTATCGATGTGATTGCTCATGAAGGTTAGTGATATTTTAAATTTACTTGTTTGAATTAGGCTGTTCATATCACTTTTCCTCGATTTTACATACACGCGGTTTTTATGTTGCGATTAATTTAACATAAACTAATTTCTTTCATCCACATTACATTGATGTTATGTAATAGGAAAATTATATTTTGGTTTCACCAAATTAAAAATATATATTTGAAGTGTTATTAAAATAAAAGTCTATAAATTGTTAGAATTACAATCTTAAACAAAGATTGTAAATAGGTATGGAACCCTTGAATTCATAAGGATACTGAAGGATTCAAGAAAATTTTGAATTTGAGACTCAAATCCTTCTTAAAAATACTTTTTTAAGTAAAGTAAATTAAAATTTGTTTAAAAGCTTTAATACTGCTGATTGGTGGTTCAGAATCAGTTATAATTTTAAAGTGAACATAGAACAAGCCCCCAGACCACTAATTTAATGCTTAGCAAAATGTATGAATGTTTTAACTAATGGATTATAAGAAATAATGTTAACATTTAGTTACTGTTTGGGTTTTCTACTATATATTTATTTTACTCTTATGTTCATTCCCCCCTCCAAGCTTTGTATTTAGATTAGAGATTCGGGATTCAAAAGTAAATTGGAGATTCAGATTTGTAAAATAGTGGATTCGACCTGCTCCAGCTCTAATAGTAAGATTTTATGGATCAATACAAGAGTACTATTATTAACTTTTTATGATTAATTCATAGATATTTAAACTAATTTTCAATTATTGTTTTGTTACACCCCTATATTTTCCACTAGTAGACTACATTGGCACACAATTTTATTTCTAGAAATTCCTAAAAGAAAAAAAAAATTAATTACTACTTTTAACATATGTATAGTTAATAATTTATACATATTTCACACCATTAGCAAGGAAATATGGAAAAACCACCCACGTTACAAATAACCAATATTCAAACTCAAACTTTCCATCAACTGCGATCTAAGAGAGTCTAAAAACTTAGGGCATTTTCGTACCTGGACATGGGTGTTAGACACTTGCGTTTGGTCTTAATATACATAGCTTAAATGGTGCATTCACACAGACACAAGTGTGTTGGACACTTTGTTTAGTTCTGCCAACCACCAGCAAACAGTCTGTTGTTAATTTGAAGTCTAGCAAACTAATGTTTTTATATTATATATTAACGTTGTCATAGAGTATTTAACTTTAAACATCCGTCTGGTTATTTTACGTAAGCTCTCCCCGTGAATACTTATATTTTATATCATATTTAAAATAAATGTTCTTTATGGCTTTTTTAACTATTGACATTAGTTATTTAGCAAGATTATGTCATACTGATAATGTGAATCACAATACATTTAAAGAACATATTGAGGAAAATTATTACTGTTTACCTCTATTTGAATACAAACCTATATATGAAACACTAATGGAAGGTCAAGTAGGCTTACTACTACTAGACTTTACATGTCTGGAATTGCTAATAGTGAACACAGCCGGCAATACTTACTAAACATGTGTGTATATTTAATGCAAACACTATAGAAGAATGGAAGCGATTAAAGGAGGAAGAGTGGTGAAAGTGGACACTTTGTGGCGTTGGCTTGCTTGCGTCATCATAGGCTGGAAGGTGGCCTATGAGAGTGCTCGGGACTACACTAACATTCCACTAAGCATCCACACTCACTTAGTGGTGTTCTTGCATACCACCCTAAGTCTCTTGTGCTAACACAAAACTAACAATCAACATGGCGGGTGACTAAATTAAATCTTGTGGTATTCTGAATATTTAAGAAATTGATATTTGAATATTTGCACATCCTTTAGAGATGATAATTTTATGAACATTTCTTAAACAATTACTGTTTGACAATGAGGTAAATAAAGGTTATATAGTAAATGTTTGTGAATAGCTTAACTCAAAACATCTACTTTATTGGATTCTTCTGCCATAATTTAACATACAACTTCTAAAAGTTATACACTACATTTTTTTTAAAGCATAAACTGTTAAATAAACAGGAGACTTTTCCCATCTAAAAGTTTCAACATTACAATCCATCAGTCTTTGAAATAAAATTAATAAAAAACTGTAAATAAACTCTTTTGTTGCTGGCGCACACTGATTTGGTATAAAGTACACTGCCCATTCCTAGCACCGGATGCCTGTACCGATAGCCATAAATGTACCAAATGTTCCTCCACCTTGTATCATGGTCTTACCAACATTTGTTGCCAACTCTCTACCCCGCATACCATATCTATAAGAAAACAAAATAAACAAAATAGTTTTACATTTACAGTGTCAATGATATATATAAACTAACGAAAGCTGGCTGTCTGTCTGTTTGTCTGCAAGTCATTAAATTAAAATTGGGTCATAGATATCAAGACTAATTTTGTTGGTCATTACTATTTTAATTTCGACATATCCATGTTTGTGTGCATAATATTTTCCAATTATGATATTAATGAGAAATTATAAAATATTATAAATCAGTTTTGGCATTCTTAATGATCTTAGTTTAAGAGGCTATCCAACTCGGTTGTTTTGACAGTCATTTGAGTCATGAATAGCTTTTAAATCCTAAAAAGTGGTTTGTTTGAACCTCTAATATTTTTCCACCCATTTCAAATGAGTATCGTTCACACCACACATCTCGCTCTTATATCAATTTTGTGCTGGTAAAAAGTCGGGGTGACAACCGAAATAGGAGGAAGTGGAAACTTATTTTGCTCCTCTTCCAACTTATTTAATCGGAAGACAAGTACAATAAAACATAATTGTGAGAATTATGTACTCATATCAAGGAACTACACGAGAATTAATTTGGAATGTGGATGAGATCCCCTAACCTCTCCCCTCAGAATCTTAATTGCTAAACTAGCCCAGTTGGTGACATTTTTAATAAATACCAACTTAGTATGGTAATACTTTCTTATATCGTTGATAGAACCACATCTGAAAGAAACGTCAAAGAACTTTAAATAGAGGCTATACGGATATAAATCCACTAATTTGTACTACTTATGTTGAACCAATATAATTTTAAGGGCAGAGTTAGCCTAGCCCAAACATGAAAGGTTGAGTGTTAAAGAATAAATTTAGCAAAATGTTATAAGATCGACATTGTTATAGCGCCCAGTGAGCATGTCTAATAAATAAGGTAATGGCTATGATCTTGAGGAGTGTTTTTTAAACTATCTGATGTGGGAGACCAAGAATTTACTCACCAGTATAAGGTTGCCAACTTGGAAACAAGGGGTTAAAATAATTGAATAAAAAACTATCAATTTTTACTTACTTATCACCGTGTCTTACTACCTGTTTGGGTTATACACCTAAGTACTAAATACACTAATGGGTTAGAAATTGGGAAAGTTGAATATAGAGGAAGTGAACCTGCAATTGTGTGGAGGTAGAGAGGAAAATCATTTAGGAACCACCCTCCCCCTCTTCCCAGTTCACCCGAGCGAGATTCCAACCTCAATCTACCCGTTCTCGGCAGTCTAGCTCAACGCAAAACTAGCACATTAGCTAACTACGCTACCAAGGCGGGTCCTGATTAAACAAAAGCAAAAAATGTGGCATAATATGTAGCAATAAGAATTGTGGCATTAGAGCGTACCATTTATGCTTTTGAAAACACATTGCTATATTTCCTAGCAATCTTTGGACCATCACTAAGAGCAGTAGTTCCCAATTGATGGTATGTGGACCTCAAAGGGTCCGTGGTACCACCCACATAATAAAAAACTAGCATTGTATTCCACATCTTGGAAACATCTCATTCCCTATTGTTTCACATATGTTTGTGAACAAAAGTTTTCTACATTTTGTTACAAAAATTGGCTTGATGTTGATCCAGATTTGAGAGTAAAGGTAGGAAATATTGAACCGGATGTGGAAGGAATTGTTTGGGAATAATTATATTACTGTACATACCATCTTAATTTGATCTGAACTCCCATAAAATAAGTACAGTGGCCTAAATGTAAGAGTTACCGTACCTCAATGCAGAAAATCCTCCAAAAAGTGCTCCTGATGCCATTCCCACACAAAAACCAATCATGAACCCCATTTTCATTCGATCAAAACAACTTGGACCACTTTGAAAAGATCCAACAGGAACAGGCATTTTTTCCTCTTTCGAATTTTACTGAAAAGAATGAAAAAGAATTTGGTAAATATTAAAGTAGGGTATATATTTTTAACAACTATTGAAATTAATCCAAAGAAGAGGGCTAACAATTTATTCAGAAACAAATAGCCGAAACTATTGTTAATGCATTTTAGTGGGGATATTCCCTCATAGATATCATATTCTGAAAATTGAAAAATGACACGATTCCCGTGTCCAGGTGTCAAAATGACACCTGGACACGGGAATCATGTCATTTTTCAATTTTCAGAATATGACTTTATTTGGAGTGAACTTGAACCAGTTGGAGCTATGGGTTGATGGGGTATCATACAAACTTTTTAGGTGATGTGTATAAAATACCTCAATAGTTTATCTATGAACAGCTGATCTGCAAGTTAAGAACCACATAGATGTTTGGTTTAAAGTTCTAGGCTAATTGCCTGATACACAGATGGCTCACCAAATTTGGTGCAAACATTAAATAAAACTTTTTACCACACAATATTTTTAAGTAAATAATATATCAATAGTCTTTTCATTCAGACATCACAATAAACTTAGTGAAGTCAACACCTTATGAACCAAATATAAATATAATTTTAAACTATAATTGAAAAGGTTTTGTATTTTCTTTTTTTAACATTTATATACAGGGTTATTCAAGTACATGGTGTCCTTGATGTATCCCCACAAAAATAATTTGCAGGGTGTTAAAAGTCTGGCGATCGTGGAGGCCAGAATAACATTGGCAAATATTCTTGTCCGGCACTGCCGATCCAACCTCCCAGTCGAGTGGTATTCAGGTATTGGCGAACATCCAAGTGGAAGTGTGGAGGAGTATCATCCTGTTGAAAGATTGCATCAGGAAGATCTTACTCCAGCTAAGGCATAAGCTATTTTGTCATCATGTGCAGGTAGACATGGCCAGTAACTGTAGACTCAGCAAAAAATAAGGGACTGTACACATTGTGCCTGCTCATTTCACAAAACACGTTCACTTTTGGTGAATTTCTCGAATGCTCCACAATGGCATGTGGGTTTTTTGTGCCCCAAATCCTGATGTTATGGCGATTGACGTTCTCACTGAGGAAGGTGGCCTCGTCACTGAACACTAGGCTTTTAACGAACCTATCCTCTGCTAGCTGGTCCTGCATCTCACTGCAAAAGTTACAGTGTTTCGGTTTGTCCTCTGGTTTTAGTATGTGCACAAGCTGAAGTGTGTACTCCTTACAGGACAGATGCTTCTGTAAGATACGCGTTACTATGGTTTGGAGTACCTCCAGTTCCAAACTAGTTTATATCGTTAATTTTCTTCGACTTCTTGCATACACAACTCGGATTTCGTCCACTGTTTCTTCCGAAGTCTGTGGGTGACCCATATGTTTTCTGGCACATAAACAATCAGTGTATTTGAACTGAATCACCCAAGGTACAATGCAGTTTCTATGTGGTGCAGGCTTGCCGAATTTTGTCTGGAAATGTCGCACTATAACAATAGCCCTTGTTCATGCAAATTCCATAACGCAAAATGCCTTCGCCTGTTTGGAAATCACCATCTTGTAAACTAAGTGCCAATAGCAGCTGCGGTTACCATGCCCAGGCAAGAACTTGATGGTGTTTTCCTTCCCTTCAATCCGCTAAGGCACGGTTACTGTTGACACCACTCTCACTACAAGCCTTTGATTTTGCACCATTACTTTTGAATAACCCTGTTTATTTATTGTATTATCCCCCCTGAAGGTGTTACTTTTAATGTTTTTACTATAAGTTAATTACATTAATATTGTCTAAGTCACTCACGTAGACTATTTGATAAATTTTACTTATTTAAAATCTGGTAGCTTTTAAATATTTACAATCAAATAAAAAAAGTAAATCATTCACTGTTCCTGCCACCAATATTTAGATGTAAATATTTATTGTTTGTGTTTTATAAATTCAACTTATCACTCTGGTATAAGCAGCATACCTCGCTGAAATTAATTGCCTGATAATACAAAGTACAAAAATGTGGCCATGGCATCATTTGTTAATATTTGTTTGTATAACTTATTTATACTTATCTGCTGATATGCTAGAAGATCAATAATGGTTTAATTCAGAGGTTAAATAAGGAGTTAGTAGAATGAAATTGAACTTTTAACACAAAATTTAGCTAGGCTACTTTCTAACAAATTAATTTAAATTTATGGCCATATGCAATGCAAAAGTATGTGAAAAGTAATTCAACAAGCTATGGCTTGGGTGAATAAATATAGCCTTCACTCTTAACGAAGAAAAAAATAGTATTAACAGTTGAGAGACACTGCTCCAATTATGTACAAGAAGCCATAATTTCCCCCCTTAATCACAAGGACGCAAAGAGAGCTGCATAAGCATCCTTGGTGACAATTTGAGGCGAGACAACATGTGTGAAACATTTAAACACTAACCAAACTAAAGTCTAGTCCACATATTTCAGAAATAAGCTCAAACTTATATTGTATTTGAACTCATTAATTAAGCTTCATCACCTTGCCATGTAGCCTTATTGTATCAGCATGGACTTAGACAAGTGCAGATCTGTCACCAAGGATGCCAATCTACCCTTACCGCCTTCATGGATCCAAGGAGGAAAGCCATACACATCACATCCTCAGACAGACAGCCCTGGTTCTTTGATTGGCAATTCTTATTATTTTTTCCTCCACTAGGATAAATCTATTTATTACACAAAAATCACTGCAGTTATATAAAAAATATGTAAAAAGTAATGGGTATGTTGTGCATAGCATCATCTTTTTAAAAAGGATGCGTATAACCCGAACGGGTAGTAAGACGCGGTGCTAATAATAATAAAAAAAGGATTCAAAGGGTAAAACACTTTCACGCAATGTTATTTGTAGTTCATTAAGTTGCCCGCCCTTACCGTGACAAAGAACTGTAACCCAGTTATATTGTTGGGTTGTGTAAACGCTATGAGGCACAATACTTTATAAGACCACTTCTGGTCTAGTGAGTGGTCATTATTCCTAGCTATAGATCCAAAGGCCTTGGCTCTGATCCTCGGCACTTCCAGATTTTCTCTGAAGCAGTGGGTCTGGAACGAGGTCAGACTTAACCTTGTGAGAATAAATGAGCTTAAAATGAAAAAAAGTAGCAGCTCTGGTCTGGAAAACTGAGATTAATGTCCGGAGGGTTCACTGTGATGACCACATGCCATTCATTATCTGCATAAAATGGCCCTCACTATCTTTGTCAACAGACGGAGTCCGCTCCGTTGGTATGGCTCGTTTGAAGGCTGACGTCATTGAGTTTTTTACTTGGGATTTATAATGCTTGATGGTAGTATATCTTTTAGTAATAAACCCTTTTTCAAAAAAAAAGTTTTTGCTTAAGAGACTTGAAAAGGCGTTTGTTTTAGTTTGATATACTTGATCACTTTTGAGAGTTAATAGATTATTACACTAAACATAGTTTCTAAGATAGTTGGTAGATAGGAGTACTGCCCTTCCAAGGATCATTAATTGCTCGTATTACCTGATGCAGTCTTCCATGAAAAAAAGTGTGAGGTAAGTGTAGGCCTAGATTTGTGAAGGTGATAATGCACACATCCTTGAAACAATTTGGTTACAATCCTGCTGAACAGATTGATGTATAGGACTACACAGTTCCACATATATAGTACCAAATATATGTTTAGTTTGCAAGAAATTGACTCAACTTGAGCTTTCTAACATTATATTTAATCATTCATTGGTAATGATGATGTGGTTACCAAATGTTATTGGAAGCAGTATCATACTTTCTAACTGATGTACACGTTATCACTTGATGAATGCCATGATCATGATCAACTCAAAGTAAAGGTTCTTGTGTTTTAAAATAGAAGCCACCACAATGCACTTAACTTATTTATTTAGCACCGCATCTTATACGCTTAAGTACTAATCACGCTAATGGGTTAGGAAGTGGGAAGGTTGAATTTAGAGGAAGTAAACCCACATTTGTGTGGAGAGAGAGAGTGGAAAAACATTTAGGATCCCCTTCCTCGACAGTCTAGCTCAACATGAAACTTGTGTGTTAGCTCTACACCACCGAGGCGGGTCTGCACTTAACTAAACATGGTGGTCACTTAACACAAGTTCTCCAAGGGAGAAATGTTATGTTGCATAAAGTGTGTGTGTTCCTGCCATCTGATCATGGTTCAAACAACAAATAGTATAATTCATTTGTTTGTTTATTGTGTGCAGATGATTTATTCAGAATGGTTTTGTTTGTTCAAGTCTCGTGAATGCCAAAAGTCGTAGCCACTACTTACACAATATTTTGTAGCTTCAGTAAGAATCTAGGCTTATTACAAGTACTTGAAGCATATTCTGCTCAAACTGCTTTAGTTCCATTTTAGTGAACAGTTTGTTTTCAAACCATCCAAATTCATTATCTGTGTTTTACACGAGTTGTTAGGCAAACATTCCCATAGCATTCACTTAATGACAAGAAACCATGTAATGTAACATAACATAACAATTCGAGCAAAGCACAGACGATGGATTTGAACTGTTTAAAAACTTTTTTTAACTAAAATGAAACCCAAGCATTTAGGCCTGATTGGGCTACAAGTACTTGCAATAGAACCTCACTGGAGCTACAAAATAATGTGAAAAAGAGGCTATGACGTTTTAAAGTTTGTAAGATGCAGATAATCTACACCAAAGAAGCTATCTGCATACCATGGATCAACAAATCAAGTACTAAACAGGCCTGTTTGTTACTCTCAACACAATTGGTTAGCTAAAACATGTAGTGCCCTTCACGTAATGTTCACATAACGTTTAAGTTCTCCACTGGACAACTTTCAAGTTAAGTGAACGTTAAGTTAATTGCATTGTGATGGCTTTTATTTAAAAACACAAAGAGAACCTCTATTACATGAGCAAGATCAACTTAACTTTCACTCAATGTTCACCTACCTTAACTGTTGTTTATGCCGGGATCATGATTAACTTAACTTAACACTTATCGTAAATAAACCAGCAGGCTATCACGATTCACAGAACTTAATGTAAAAGCTTGAGCCAAAAATCAGCATTCGAGAGCATAGATATTTATCTGTGATCTGTACTATTTGTTAACAGTGTTATCTGTGACTGTACTGTTTACCTTCAATATATTTAATGCACATTTTTTACTTTTCCTATTTTAGCGCTATGGTATACTTGTTGTCAATCATAATGTAAAAGTAAAATCTAACTTGCATACGCTATAAACAAATGAAGTAATGATACTTGCCAAACAGATGAAGTACTAAATAGTAGTGTTAACGTGAATGGCTGGCTAAATCACGTGATACCTTTCACTTATAGTTGAAGTAACGTGAAAGAGCTCCCAAGACAACTCTTACTATAAGTGAACATTAAGTTAGCCACATGGTGATGGCTTCCATTTAAAAGCATGAGGATAACCTTTACATTAAGTAAAAGTTAAGTTAACGTTAAGTTGATCGTGTTTCCGGCATGATGGAATGAAACAATTTCTTTGGTGATTAAAGTTTGTCAGCATCTCGCAAACTCTAAATCGTCCTAGCCTCTTGTTACACTTTATTGTGTATATATCTAGTAAGCTTCTGTTGCAAGTACTTGCGGCATAATCAACCCTACATGCATGGGTTTAACTTTTGTTTTTTTCTAAACATTCCAAATTCATTGTCTTTCTTTAGTTCAAGTTATGTTACGAGAATCCTGATCATACACTAGCATAGTTTCTTAATTTTAACTGACGGTGCAACGTGTACATTAGTACAGGATACCAAAAATGTAGGAAATTGAAAAATAATATGTAAATAATTTATAAAAAAAAAGAGTTAATTTATTCCTTTGCTGTCAGACCCTTTCTCTGAGTCCCCTAAAATAACATAATGTTCAATACTTAGTAAATAATAATTCTATACTGGTGAGTTGACAACACTAGCCTCACACATGCTTGCATAAAACCCAAAAAAGTAGTAAGACGCAGTGCAAATCAAAGTTGATTTTATGCGGTGCTAGCCTACAGTGACAAGTGTGTTTTTATTTGTAATGCTTGTTTTACAGAAATACAGTGCTCCAGTGATTACAGGTATTAAAATATAACCTAAATTCTTTTTTGTTTTGATTGTTAGGCTTTACATAAAAACAAGTTTCAACCTGAATATTTATTATGACCGTTAGAAGAAACTATCATAATATCTACTAGCCTCTATGAAAATAATTTATTTATTATGACCGTTAGAAGAAACTATCATAATATCTACTAGCCTCTATGAAAATAATTTATTTTAGTCTCTTTTTTTTTACTTTAAATTTTTAATTCTGATAGAGAAGATTGTTTTCTCTTGAAACCCACTGGAATATTTTTTAAAAATTACAAAAACTTTCAAAATGGGCGTAGTTTTATTTATTTTTAGATAGGCCTATCATTATTTTTTCAAAAATGTAATATTTTTCATTTTTTAAATAGCCTATTTTTGAAAATTTGTGAATACTACGTGAAATTTCGGGAGTTAAGTGTAAGAGGGCATTTTTGTAGAGATTTTTTAAGAGAACAATTTGATTTGTCTTGACTTTTCTTTGTATCTCGCTTCATTTTAGAAATCACTTTAATATGATCATAAGGGAGAGAAATATTCTTCTCCCCCTATAATTGTAGGTCACCTGATGATAATATCTTATTTAGAGGCTACACCACATCAATACAAATCTAAAAAATACATATAGGCCTAGCCTACTCTTTTTTAATCTCAAGTAAAAAACATCATTTTGTAAATTATGAACTTTTATTATATATTTCGGTAGGAGGGGGTATTAAAGATTGGGCCACCCATTTAGGTTTTGGCACAGGGTGCCCCTACAGCTTGCCCTGATTAAGTAAACGTTAATCTGATCGTGATCCTGGCATAAGTCTATCACTGACGCTACACGCAGTCTTACCGCCTAGATTAACTAATTGAAATGGTTAGCAAGACTAAACCATATTTAATTAGTATTATATTTTACATCAGCACGAACAGAATTGCATTATAAACTCCCTTAGGACTTGTCATCAACCACATAACCATGTGAATGGGTAATCTATATTAAGACTTACGTAATATTTCTTACTTCAAATTCAATAGTGCAATTTTTAATACTTTCATAATACGGTAGTTACTTACAAGTGTAATGTGTGTTAAATAAAATATATCATCAATAACATTTACGATATAACAATAAATTTTATTCGAATGAAAACCATTCAAGCTAACACAATAAACATTGATCTGCCGCCATACTAATTTTACTTGACGTCACGTAGCACATGGCATGGTACCAACAATCGCTATTTTTTAATTCAGAATAATGTTTTAAAAAAATTAGTTCAACTTATAAAAATAAATATATCCTAGTTATGTTTATTTTAAATCAAATAAAATTAACATTTTTAGAAAAACCTTTAAAAACTAAATATCCATCCAATATGCAATTTTTAAGATTGCATTTATTTTGAGACACCTTACTAGATTATGATTAATTGAGCTATAAAATATTTAAATATTTTGAACCAAAAGCACGCATATTTTTCCATAGAGAAACCAAAAAATTGTATGTAATAATCATTAAACGTTACTTTTATTTAATTCATGACGCTCACTTCTTTTTATATCAAGGCTCAGTGGTCTAGGGGTATGATTCTCGCTTTGGGTGCGAGAGGTCCCGGGTTCAAATCCCGGCTGAGCCCACTTTTTTTTTTTTTTTTTT
>CABFOV010003606.1:20340-63440 GCA_902141375.1 Timema poppense
AAAAAAAAAAAATCTTGTAAGCTGTCCAGTGAAAATGACATCCCAGGCTATTCTAACACTCTGACGCTGTTGTTTAACGAAAGAATGCCATGCTGAATGGTACTACCATATTGTTGGTGTCATTTGATAACTGACAATTCTTTGGAGTCCAAATATAGAAAATGCTTTGCGCATCTATTTGTCACTCATGGCTACCAACTGCAGGGGAGAACGTTCAATTTCAAAACTGAAAAATTAACTGAGGAGCGCCATGTATCAAAACAGATTGAACAATTTCACTCTAATGAGCAATGAATATGGACTTTTGTGTGAAAAAGACATTTCCAGTATCGTCAACAAATTTTCTTATGCTAAATTTAGAAAAGTTAACTTTTAAATTGTAGTTTTGTTAAGTTTGATATTTGGCAGTGATACTTACATGTAAATAGTTACAGTGTGCTTCTAAAGGCTATAAACTGGTGTGTAGACGGGGGTATACATTTATACAGACTACTTAATTTTTCAGGCATGGTTCTCTAACAATAATGTGATATTTCTATTAGATAATAAATTTGAATCTGAACAAGTAAAAATACTTTTTTCACTTTTTAATTTATTACACACAGGTACAGTACTTATTATTTTCGTCAAAACCACGCCAAGCTAGTACTGCCTCTGAATAATATACTGACATTTAACTGGATGAATAGCAAATTAACATATTGAATTACTTAACTGTTCCAAGTAAATGACTTATATTTTAATATTTATGCGCATTTTTATAAATTTGGGGTCCCTTCATAATATTATCCTGCAGGCCACTCGGTACTTATGTTACTTAATAATTTCTCATGTTTTATGAAATATTGATCAACCCATTAAATGACTGTACTTTATTAAATGCAAACAATCAATACGATAAAGTTAACAAAAGTACAGTCTTCTTTGCACCATTACACTGTTAGTTTTCTGTAGACCGACAGTGGTAGCACAATGGTGGTGTACTCTACTGTACTGCAGCACATTACTCGAATAATGTAAATCTTAAACAACATAAAGTTAGGGTTTTCAGGAATCTGGAATAGAATCCTATCACTTCGCGAATACTTATCGCTGTTAGTTATATGTACACTATTTGATGTGAAATTTAGAACTATAATTGAATTTAATAATTTTGGGGGGAAATGTGGCCCCTTGGAATGTGAGGCCCTGGGTAATGGCCACTTAGACGCGGCCCTGACCCTAAGTGTATTTCTTTTCATAAGTACATTAATATATAAAACGAACAGAAAAATTAAAACTTTCTATAAGAAATGTCATTCTAACATCATAATTCCTTAAAAACACAACTTTTTGGTTGTTTAAACTTGAAGACACTGATTCTCTACCTGAGTTTTTTAGGTGGTACAAAGCTTGACTGAAAGTACAGGTGGAGGGTGAGGGTTGAGCTTAAACAGTAACTGTACTCATTGACCTGGCTTAAATTTTAATATCTTTGTCGACAGACTGCGGCCATTTAGTAATTGTTTTCACTAATCCCCCCTTTTTTTTTTGAGAGGATATATAACACACCCTACCATTACACATTAACGTAAGTGCATATAACCCGAACGGGTAGTAATACGTGGTGCTAATAATAATAATAATAATAATAGATATATAACAACAACAAAATTCAAATTTTCTACTCAGTTTAGTTTTTGGAATGCGTCGATAGTGTGAAATCAAGTGTGGGAAAAGCACAGACTCTAGAGAAGGATTTGAAAAAAATATTAACTAAAACATTCTACAGTAAACAACTGCATATAACCGATTTTTTTAAAGATTAATTAATAGATTTCAATAAAGAACAGTTGTATTTGAACTCTTATTTTGTTTGTCACTAATCCACTTCTTTCAGAGTTAAAAAAAAAAATCAGTTTTAGTGAACTTCGGACATAATGTACAAAATATTTGGGTCTGTAGAGGTTCATTATAACCAGAGTTGACTGGATTTTGCTTGATGGTAAATAATATCTTTATTTTCTATCCACTTCCCTCTAAATTCCCAAAATGAACAACTATCAACCTTCTCCCCCAGTTTTATTATCATATCCACAATCATCTACCTTTTTTTTTTCACAGCCCTGAATAGATGAATACACAATCTCACATTTCACCTGCATTCTTCCAACCCAAATCACCTCCTCACTTATTTTAAACTTAACTTTCATCCATCTTCTTACTGTCTCTCCTTTCTTTTCATTTAGTATAAAACCTTTTCGATGTTTGTAGATCAAACACAGTTGTGGTTGATGGATTTTTACTGAGTGATTAAAATCCTTAGCACAACTTCCTTCTGAGGGAGAATAAAGCCGTTAGAATATATGAAATACCTTCCTGTCAAAATGTGTAGATTATTTCTTGCTCGCTTATAGAAATTCAGTGCAATAATCACTAGGTAAATTCTGCACTTTACGGACTTTCCCTGATGAATTTCAATGGGATTACAGAACAAATAATGTCAGCATGGCTTAATTATTCACAGCGCACAAAATTTTCTGCGACAAGGGCCTGGATTTTGATGACATTTGAGGAACAAAAAATAAATAAAATAACATAAGTATAAAGCATTATATTTTCGCTGGTGAAGCCCCTTGATGTTGAAGACACTTGTAGTGTATTTTCTGAGGCGAGATGGTGGTGATGATGAATCCTCTGCTTGTTGAAATCTTGTTGTGTTCTGGCTTATTAATGTTAGTAAGGGCTGGGTTCTTACTGTCTATCTATGAGAACTTTCTTTTTATAAATTTAATATTCTTTATTTATTATACTTATAAACTTAACCCGGTATGGTAACTCAATGACTGTTTCTTTATACTCAAACAGTGTTTATTTCTGAAAACAAAGAGATTAATTTGACGCGGACCGTTCCTATGATATGCCGTGGAGCGACTGTTGATTGATATAATTTTTTGATCATTAGATCGTGGATAGTTCCCATATAATGCTGTGGCACGACTTTCAAAAGAAGCCTTCTTTTTACATATATCTTTAGAAGGAAATTGCTTCAGAACCATCCATGGTTGTTTTTTTAGCTACACCATGGTCTATCCTTCAAGAGGCGAAAGAATGAAATGGAGCACACAAAATAAAGAGAGACAGAACTTGTCTTTCAGCCATGTTTCACAAGGGTTTGCAATAGAGGTGGAGTTAGCTGTAAACAATGAAATTTAGTTGTCAACAATAAAAAAAACTTTAATCACCCAACTGTGAGAAAATTTCCTAACACATATGAATGATTTGAGTTTTATATCTTGAAAATATTCATTGATTTTTAAACATATGAAGGGTGGAAAATTTTGATTAGAATTATTACCAAATTAAATTCTATTTCATTACAAGTACAAGGGCTACAAATACAAATAAATAAATACAAATTTTGAGAAACCCTTAATTTAGGTTTAAATGTATAATTCCAAAAATTTCTTGTGAGAACCTTATGAAAACATAGATACCAAGTTTAAGCTCAATCAGTAAAATGGTTTTGGGTCCACACCCAGAGATAGGCGGCATCGAATAAAACCACTTTTTTTGTTTCAAGGGGTCATGAAACATCAAAATTTATCAAACTGTATAGTGTTTGATTATTTTATGATCACAATACTTCTCTCTCCAGGGGATGAGAGAAAGTAAATAGTAATTTCAAATGCAAGGAGGAACTATAGAAGTTATTACAACTTGAAAGCCAAGAGAAATCTTAAGAGACCCTCTGTATTTTAAGGAACAAAAAATTGTCTATGTTCATATTTCCAGGAATTTTAATGGGCTAACTATTTTAGGTTAATTTAGTATGGTGACTGATACTTGAATCAAGATGGATTACTTATATTTAAATATTGTTATAAAATCAACTTGTATAATTATTTATTGAATTATATAGGGGCTTTACTGGTCAGTTACTAAAACTTCAATAAGTATGTTAGAAGTCTTACAATCAATTTATATTAAAGGTATTTATTATATGTTTATTTATTAAGAGATCACAAATGGTTACTAAACAAAAGAATAAAATGTGAGAAAAAAATATATTAAAACTTGTCTGGTTTATCATTTGCTACTGGAAACATTAAATTAATTATCTGTGAAATTTTATTTTCTGACTTGAAGTTACTTTTATCAAAGCAAGCCTAAATGATTAAACATGGGATAAAAACCCTTTTGCTTGCTTTCAGGTGCCACAATGTTCCAATACTACATCAAAATTGTGCCTACTACATATGTGCGTAGAGATGGTGCAATATTGCAAACCAACCAGTTCTCAGTAACAAAACATCAGAAGGTAAGCCCAAATTAATAATTTATTTTTATCTCCTGTATTAATTTATAGTGAAGAGATCTAACTAATTTTAATTATATTCAATTATTATATGCTATTTTTTATATTATTCAATAATTTAATCACTCGCATCAGTGAGGTAATAAATCTACTCATCTACTCTAGTTTACTGATGATGGGAAGGTCCTGGTAAATTAAATGTGTTTTTATTTTAAAAATTATGTATAGGTCTGATGATAAATTGCATGCACACCAAGTTATAATACCTAATTTAGTGTTTAATATGCAAGACCAATTTTTCTTAAGCGTTAAACATTTTACTTCAAATTATTAACTTAATATTGATAATATTAACTATTAGGAACAACATTTACAGTAGCTAGTCTACATTTAGTTAAATACCACTTTTGTTAATGACTTTTGTATGGTCCAAAAAAATATTTAATAGGTACTAGATAGAATATTTACTAAACATAATTGCCTGGTTATTATTTTTATAAAAAATAAGTTTATTGCTAAGAAACAGAAAATTACTGTCCTTTTATATTTTTTCTTCCAGTTTTAAGTGACACACAAGAATATTTTCTTGGTACATGGTATCCACTGTTGTTCAGTTTTTTTAACCTGACTATCCTTGCTATAAGGTAAGGTGCTATCATGCCACTGTAGAAACAAATTTTCAACACTGTTTTTCTATAAATGTATCATGTGGTATGATCGACAATCAGGTGATTGGGCTTGTTGTGTTACAAAATCGCCTTACAGGGCCCATTTATTTACATTTTCTGCAAAATAGACTTTCACTACTATTGGAGAAGGTTCCATTAACTACGAGGAATAGTATGATCCTTCAGCATGACGGAGCTCTTACACTTTACAGTCTTCCGGTGACACAATATCTAAACCTAAATTGACCCGAACAATGGATTGGCCGTGGTGGTCCAATTCATTGACCATAAAGGTCACAAGACCTTACCCCCTTCGATTGTGGTTTGTGGGGATGGATGAAAAGTGAAATATACAACGAAAAGGTAAATGCAAGAGACGAGTTGCTCACTCGCATTATGGATAGTGCTATCCTGATAAAAAAAAAGCCAAGATTACCTCAGAAGAGCAACACATTATTATTACCACAAGAGTTGCAAAGTACAAGCAATATATATAAATATATATTTTTTTTTTTACATACCCCTTAAGATGTCTCCTTATACCCGAGGTTGAATATCACTGACATAGAGCACGTAGTGGGGGGGTGAGGGATGGGGGGGCGGAAAGACAACTTCAGGATGACGGTCTTACCATTCTAGGTGACAGAAAATAATCATAATTTTTTAACCACCGCACAATTACTTGATAGAACAATCATTGCCATAGGTCACATCAAAAGAACTTTCTTTGATGCTGAGCAAAACATTTAGTCATTGAATTATCTAGCAGATTGTTATTTTTATTTTTTTATATTTTGTAACATTGAGGACAACACCTAGCTCATGTGTTTACAGATAACAAACCATTTCTCTTTTAGTCTGTCTCAATAATGACCGGGGATAGCGGAATGCCAGGAATATTCTTTAGCTATGAGTTGGCACCAGTGATGGTCAAGATATCGGAAAAAGAAAAGTGAGTTTCTTAACTTTTCACATAGTTATAATTTCATGAATTTTATGTCATTAGTTAGAGAATGCGTGGAGAATTTCTGATTGTATTGTACTTTAACGAGGGTATGTGTTGTGCTTGTATCATTAAAAATAATTTTCAAACTAAATATGTTGGGGAGAGCCCGCACTTAAATGTTTTTGACCACAGTAAGTGGTATGTGAATAATGCTTGGTTTAATTACATTTAGTGGCATGAAGTTAATACAACATTAGCATATATGTGTCCTTGTCTCTATTAACTTCTTGACTCATGTGTTGAATATCTAATATTAAGTTTGCTATGCTAGATTAAGTTAATGTGAGGGATAAGTTGTGTGATGATGTAACCCTCTATTTACTAAATTTACATTAAATAAAGTGAATTAATAAAAAAATCCTTAAAAATATTAAATAAACTTATGTAGTGTAAAACATTTCTTTTCTCAAGTAGAGTAGTTTCTATAGTTCCTCGTTCAATTCAATTCAAACCAACGAAAATTTTAATAAGATGGAATAGCCAGAAATTCTTTAAATAGCTACATATTTTTAAGAGTAAAAAGTACTGAATATTTATTTTTAAATTATATAATACAACAATGATTTTATCAAAATAGTCACATACTACTAAAAAAAATTTTTTTTTACTTGTATACTTTTTTGCTGTGTAACCACACATCATTCACCAAGGGCGTGGAAAACTTATATTTCTAGGGAGGGCCCACTATAAAAATGTAATAAGCCTTTAGCCAGTAAAAGTTTTCCCGAAACCCCATTTCTACGCCTTTGTCATTCACCCTATGTAAAAGGATGAGAACCAGGCGTATGCATACCTCAAATACTTTGATAGTGATAATAATTTTTACTTATCTCCTACAATTGCCAATACATTATTTTTTTACTTGAATTACATTTACATGTTATTTAATTTAATTTTACTCACAACTTATTTTATTATTATATGTTTTTGGATCTATCTGCTATAACAAACAACTAATAACTGTTCATTTTATTATGTTTTTATATTTTATAACAGCAAACTTCTTTCTTTATTTTTGATTATTTTTTTCATTTTCACTTTTTTGTATCACTATGAAATAAACATTAAATTTAACTTCTCTTAATTTGTTAATTCAATTATTCCAAATTTGTTCACTCTTTTCTTATCATTCCGTATATAACATTAATTAACACAAACCTGCTTCTGTGGCCGCATGGTCTAAGGCACTACTCTCACGAAAGACTAGACTACCGATAATGAGGAGATTGTGGTTCGATCCCGGCTGGGTGTACTGAGGGTGGTTTTCCCTAAATGGTTTCCCACACACTCCATGCAAATGTGTGTACACTTCTCTAAATTCAATCTTTGTCATCCCTAACCTATAAGCATATAGCCCAACGGGTAGTAAGACACGGCACTAAAAATAAATTAACACAAACTTAAACTGTGTTTCAGGTCTTTTGGTCACTTTGCCACCAATGTGTGTGCTATTATAGGTGGTGTATTCACAGTCGCTAGCCTCATCGACGCCTTCATCTACCGATCTATCAAAGCAATACAGAAGAAAATAGAAATCGGCAAAGTGAACTGACTAAATAAACTACACATCACACTTGTTTGATTTGAAAAACATCACATTAGGATAAATTTTCAGTCAGTTAAATTACATCATTGAAATACTAAATAAAGATATATATTTTGTTATAATAGTACAACAAATATAAAATCAAACACAGTGCACTTGATTGATTCAACATGTCGCATAGTAGTGCTTTCTTGAACACACAACACAAAACTTTATATATACATATACAATTTTGGAGATTTATATGAACCACACCATCTCTCAAAGTGCTTTGTAAATATTGTATGTTCTGGACTGTTTTCCCTGGTAAAATTATGAGGCTACTCACATAAAGCCAACATAGAGTTGGACGTAATTGAGTTTAGGGGAGGGACCCCCACTGGTAGTTACACAGTCTAAGGTGTCACTCTTGCAGTTAGGAGTGCACAAGTAGGCAATTTTCACTTCAAGTCAAATTTGAGTTGAGTGTGAATGAAAACGAGTTTTTCCTTAGTGCAAGTAGCATAGAGAAATATTTGTACAGTAAATATTCCCAGTTGAATTTCTATAATAGATCCATGCATAAATACATAGACCATAATTAAGTACAAACATAGATTTTCTCATAAAAATGTAATTCTAAAAAAAAACAACACACAAATTCAAATTTTTAAATAAATTTAATACAATTACTGTTGTAAACTTTTTTTTAATTAGACAAAAGGAAATCTGAATGAACTCTATTTGCTATGAAATTATTTCTTAAAATTGAATAAATAAATCAAACTAGTAATTTTCAAGAAAAAGATCAAAAATTCCAAGTACTCTGATTTTTTTAGTTTTGTAACAATCTTTAAAGTCTAGTTTGACCAGCTACTAAATTGACTTGAATTTTCGAGTACTCTCTTACCCCTACTTAAAATAGACCGGATTTCCAGAGACGAGAGGTTGAGATTCAAATCTCCACCTGGTGTGCTGAGGTCGGTTTTCCCATCTCTTCATGTTTCTGTGGGCAGTTCCCCTAAAATTAAGGCATTAATAATCACGGTACTCTCACCAAGATGTCACTCTTGCAATAGATAGTGATGGGGAGACTGGCTTTAGAATCCCAGGCAGGTGTACTGGGTGTGGTTTTTCCATGATTTCCCACTTTTACTCCATATAAATGTGCGTACACTTCTATAAATTTTATTGACTTCATCTCTACAAAATTAGTGAAAATATGCAGATAGTCCTGACAGGGAGTAAGATGAGGTGCACAAAAAACATGGTGTTAAATGTAATACTTTAAAAAAGTAATCATTAGGAGAAATGGATGTGACCTTTATACGATGAGCTACATTTGTAATGCAAATAGTATGCAATGAAATATTTTTTCTGTGAATAATTAATTACTTTTAAAATCTTTGTGTCTTAATAGTTTAGAAAAAATTGTTTGTCTTTTTATAAATTATTCACACTTAGTACCGTAACAAATGTATAAGCTGGATTAAATAACAAAGCTATATTTTATTTTTAACCACGACTATAGCCATATCTACATATAATATTCTTTAAATTGAAAAATAACACCTGGGCATGGGTTTGATTCCCGTCTCATTCTTCAATTTAAACAATAAAATGTATAATCATTTAAAATAAGGTGATTTTTTTTTTGCATCATTAATAGTGAACTAGACTTTCAGAATAATGTCAGTTAAAAATAATTAATGATTTAACATTTTACATCCAAACAACTTATTTCTATTCCAACAAGACACTATACATTGAACTGGTTACACACCTTAAATACATTAATTCCTGTTATAACGTTGCCCAGCACAGTGTTGTTAATAGTTTGTGAATTATTTTTTTTACATAACGTTGGCTGTGACTGGCTACAACGTTGTTTTTGAGCTGATTGAATTGATCACCAAGTTTTAGTTGTGCACTAACCGCCAGATTCTCGTCTGCGCGATGTGTGATTAGTCATGCAAGCCACATCAGGTGTTCCTCTCTTCCCCATATTATCAAACTACTTGTATTGTGCCAGTTCAATTCAATGAGTCTTGTAGGCCAAGTCACAGTCTATCCTCCTTTCCTACCCTGTAATTGTTCAGCGTGGAGTTGTAATCATAAAAATATCTACTGAGCCATGGAGACAATTAGTTTAAAGTACCAGTAGAATAAAGATAATAGTACTTATGTGAAAGTAAAATATCTGTTAACTTCAGGCATGGACGAGTTTCATGTTTAACTTTATTTGTGTGTGTTTATATTTTATATATGTCTAGTTTCACTATAGTAATTTTTGTCTGTTCTAAATGGTGTCTAAATATCTGTGTAATTTATCTACAGCTCTATTTGTAAAGAAAATCTGACAATATGTTAGCCTAGCTGTGAAAATGGAAATATTTTTATGAGGGGGAGGGGGGAGGCTTGGAACTTATTTAACTCCTGACTTTGCATTGATTCTTATGGGAAAATACAACTTCTTTAACATTGTTTTTTTATATAGTTGTGTTTTACAGGAACATAACTCAATGTTATAACAGGATGTAATGTATTGCTTTGTTATTTTCAGACAAATATTTTTGCTAAAACACTAATCTAAAAAAGGGCCCTTTTTAAATAAGAAATCAAGGAAAATTTTGCTAACTATAATGGCAGGAAACATTTATTTATCCACTGCATTTATGTTTATTGTATAGTTTTATTTCAAAATAAAATTATATAAGTTAATTCTTATTGTAATCTTATGCATATGGTTCAAAATTTGCATTAGTTATTAATAGATAAAGGGATTGATGATTTATACTAATAAATTCTTATTTTTAATCAAAGTATGAGCGATACATTTATTTAATCTGTATCGGTTATTAGTTTCACTGAATTAGTATAGTTCTACCAGAAAGTATGGTACTTTTTCGTCTGTGGAAAGGTTTAGATATTAAAAAGGTTTTTTTAGCACATGTTTCTCTTATGTAAGAGTTTTGACTAGTCATGTTTGTGTGTTCAAAGCTTGAATAATATCACAAACCAATGTTGTCCTACTTCCCGTTTAGAGAGTACTATTTCTTAGTTTTGTCTGCTAATTCATATGTTGCGATAGCAAACTCAGGTGTATTTTCCTACTATTTTCAGTTGAATTTATTAAAAAGTCTGATTCAATAATTGGACATAGTTCATGTCAAGTGGGATTTTAATTTAAAACTAATGTGTGATGTTAATGTTAAACTAATGTGTGATGTTAATGTTAAACTTATGTGTGATGTTAATTTAAAACTAATTATATCCCAACCTAATGGTGTTTAGATAAAAAAAAATATTTATGGCACATTAACTGTGCACATTGTTGTATCAGTAGCCCACATAGTATAAAGCTTCAGTCTTTGGGTGGGGGGCGCTTTAGCTACCATTTTTGGAAACACTGTCCAAACTATAATTAAAAATGATTACATACAAAATAAAAAGATGTATATTTTCTTTTAAGAGAAAACAATGTACACTCCCTTTAGCCTTAAAGGTCGTTGGCTTACCTTGATTGATTAAAGTCACTATATGACCCTAGCTTATAAGCTATACCAGGGCTGTTCAAGATGCGGCCCATGAAACGAATTTATGTGGCCTTTCTATCTTATGGCTTTCGACCAACCATTTGAATTAGTTGAAGTTAAAGCTGTAGGGCAAACAACAGAATATTGCTATCTAATATGGTCATTTGAATGGGTTTAAAAGTAAATTAAAGCTTTTTAAATCAACATTGGTCAATAATACTTTTACTTTTTTTTCAAATTGCAAAAAAATAATTTGAATAAATGAATTTTGAGAGAACATCATATTCAGATCATATAAAATACATTGAAACAATCATGGAAGACTTTTACAAACAATTTGGTCTCAAGTATATTGAGGAATATATTCCAGTTTTCATTCAGCCATTGACTCTAGCATTGAAAAAATTGTGTGATTTGCAATCAGTCACTTTTTATACTGGCAGAATCAAAAAAGGAGGATTAAAAAAATATATTACTAAGAGTGTGTTATCTGAAACTGAGTGACTTTGGACTTAAGATGTGCTAATGCACATATCTTTGTGAAATCACTTTTCAACAATGAAATTCATAAAATCTAAATAAATGGTCAGATTCTTCCTTTAAATATTGGCACTGTATTTATAATTTTGAATGCAGACCTCGGGTTCTTTTTTTTGTTGTGACATCTAATTATCTAAAGTTGGACAGCCCTGAGCCATATCATAGTGAAATGATACAAGGTAAGCTTGCTACCAACATTATTTTGGTTTGGATTTAAATAAAATGTGTGGTATGCCTTTTAATTTATTAGTTATTGTGTTTCTCTTTAATGAATTTTGCTTCTGCTGACTAATATTAAATGTTCAAACATTCCTATTTATTGATTTATTAGCATTGTATAGATTCCAATTATTTGTTATCGCTTTTGTATGTACTTTTGCAACTCAAGTTTTGTATAATTTTGTTAAATTATTTGAGCTCAAGTTTTAAATATTTTTCAGTAAGGGCCAAGTTTATATGGTAATAGAGTGCAATATATACTGTATATAATTTCTTATTTTGTTAGCTTTGTTATATTTAGTTATATTTATTTTAGACTTTACATAATATACACACATTTAAATAAATAGAATATGCAATCATTGAATTAAGCAAATATATCTATCTACTATGCATAATCACGAAGTTTTCGCAGTTAAAATTTTGTTCTAGCTTGTTGGCTCATCATAGGACAAAACTTGGCAGGCAGTTCAAAAAGTTACAGTACTAAGACATGGTTGTCACTACTGTCATACTATACATTTAATTTAATTTTGTTAACTTGTTTCGGTGTCCGCTTGGTCTAAGGCATCACTCTTGCAACATATACTCTACCGCTGATGATAGGAAGATCGGGGTTTGAATCTCAGTCAAGTTTACCGAGGATGGTTTTCCTAAATATTTTTCCACTTTCCCTCCAAGCATATTTGGATACACTTCCTCTAAATTCAACCTTCCTCATCCCTAGCTCATTAGTGTAATTAGTACAAATGCTCATTACCTGAACAAGACACGGTGCTAAAAAAAAGTTGTTTTTTCTAGGTTTTCCGAAAAATATTTAATTTTTCATAAAATTGACTAGTGTGACATTATGCCATTGATGTTTTAATGTTATAAACAGAATAATTAGACTTTGATGGGAAAATATATGTGTTTGTTACAAAACCCAATTGTTCAAGGAAGATGGGATGAGCAATTTACTATGCTTAGTTATTCATTTTAATTTTATTTAGCATCGCATCTTAACACCCGTGCAGGTTATATGCTTATGTACTAATTACGTTTGTAGTTTTATTGTTGAGCAAGGTAATATTTATGTTCAGTGAACCTGCATTTGCGTGGAGGGAGATATACAAATAATCTTGGTAAAAAAAAACTCAGTACACACGGCTGAGATTCAAACCTCAATTTCCTCGTCATAAGCGGTTTAGTCCACTGCGAGAGTAGCGTCTTGGACCATGAATCCATCAAAGCGGGTCATTTTAATGTTTGTTTTATGTAAAGGCCTCTTATTTTAAGTTGGAATTGGAAGTGTCAAATTAAAAATTATGCATATTTTTTTTTTTAGTTTTAAATAAAAATTTCCATTTTCACAGACGCAAAAAATGTACTGTGTATACCTGGTTCTCCAGGTGTGTTTGGCATACCTGCTAGACACGCTTTTATATATTCATGAGGCAATTCATGGATGCTAATGAGGTTCTTGTTTTTTTTTAGATGATGACAATTTTGACAACTGTAGGATAAATTAATGACTTGATCTTTGATTGCTACATTACACATTTATTTTGTGGATGTAAAAAAAAGACTTCCTATCAAAATCCAACTTAAGGTGTCTTCAACTGTTATAGAAATCTCTTTAAATGCTCTAACATACAATTAGTTTTGAAGAATACATTTTTTAATGATTAGATGATGTCTCCTTTAGAAGAGAAAACTAGTCAATTCCTTCAAGTTGATATGTATATATAGTAAAAACTCGCTAGGAAGAACATTATTATTAGCACCGCGTCTTACTACCTGTTCGGGTTATACGCACTTAACGCTAATGTGTAATGGTAGGGTGATTGTGAGAATGAAATGAAGGACCTACAGTTTAACGCGGAATCTGAACCACGGTGGAGGCCTGGCATAGGAAGAACAGTATCCGGCATTCACAAAAGTTACTTTAAAACAGTGGTATAAAACCTTGAGGTCCCGAGCTACTAAGGGGTCACCGAATTTTTTTATGAGACATAGAAGAGATACTAAAAGAACCTTCTAATTAAGATCCAGCCTTTGTAATCCTGTAATCAAATTATATGTGCAATAAAATTACTTTGGCTATAGACTTATCCTTAGAGATATTTATAAATAGAATACAAAAATTTCATCGTAAATGTAAAGTTTAAAAAAGAGGGAAGCCTTCACTTAAGTAGGAGAAAAATGTTTATTTAATTTATATGGTGGTATGGGGTTTTCTAAATAAAATAAGCTTTCATTGGGGTTGCACACCACTACTTTAATATATCCATACATCAAATAATGAGATATGCAGCTATCTCATTTAATAGATAAATTCATACTAATAATATAGTAAATCCTTCTTTGGTGGCCACGTGGTCTAAGGCATCACTCTATCAATATAAACAACTGCCAATGAAAGGGAGATCAAGGTTCGAATCCTGTTCATATATGCCAAAGATTTTTTTAAATGGTTTTCCACTCTCCCCCATGCAAATGTGGTTACACCACTTCTAGACACAACCTTCCTCATCCTTAAAACCATTAGTGTAATTAGTAAATAAATGTGTAGCCCAAATGGGTAGTAAGGTGCATCGTAAATATTTGCTGTCAAGCCTCAAAGAAATATAAAAATTTCCTTCCTGTTGTGTTCCTACTATGACTGTGGGACATTTAGCTTGTACCCACTTAAAGTGTCTATCCAAACATCAATGTTTTAATTAATTGCATGACTGTCGACAGATACATTTACAAAATATGCTTGTAAACAGTTTTTTATTGTGATATTTTTTTGCCAATAAATTTTGAGGTGCTTTGCCAACAAGCATTTTTCCTTTTACTAACATACTCGCTTCTATCCTAAAACATTCAATGTATGGAAGTAAATTATGACAATGGTTTGAGAAACTTCAATTGTCTTATGTTAACAGAATCATTTAACAGTAGATCAATGCCATTATTAGTAAACTTGTAAACAATGATAAACAGTAACAAAGGGGTATTTGTTAAAATCATAAAAGAGGAGTAATAATCTTCTGAAGTGTCATAGTAATTAGACAATCAAATTGTGTTTCATAAATGAAGATTACCATCACAATGAGAATTTATATCAATATTGTTTCCGCTTGTATTGTAATGCTTGAAAATGTGAAAACTATACGCAAAAGTAAATATGGTCCAAAGCTATAGGGGTATGTGAAGCTTTAACTTAGTTTCAAAACAAATATCAGCTTTGACTTCGCTTTGAAAAAAAATTCCAGTCTCGACCATTTTCAAATAAAAATATTGACAGCTAACAAACTCTTATGTTCAATTATCAACATTCATGTTATATACATTACGAATCAATATTCATATGGAAAAAAACTATGTAATTTAATTGTAAGTAGAGATGTCACAATACCTGTTTCTCTTGATTCCGATTCTTAAGTTCAACCTTGATTTTTTGATTCTCAATTTAGATTCTTGAACATTTAATTTTTTTTCAAGCATCCAACCTCATATAAAAACATTCTTATTCAATTTTGACAAATAAAAATATCCATTTTACCAAGTATTAAAACATATACATAAATATTAAAATAATTAGGAATTAGAATAGTAAGCACGTATTTTTACCTACAAATAAGGCCTCAGTGAGTCAAACATTTATAAATAGTTTAAAAAAGGTATGATAAACAACTATCGAAAATGCAAGTTTTTTAAATTCACCAAATAGGGTCGTTAAATGACCCAAAATATATAGTAAATAACAGCATTTAAACTAATATAGATATATTCGATCACTACTCATTTTGAATTGTTGCCGTTTTGTTCAGTTGCCAGTATTTTAATTGAGAGCTAAGATTCAAAGTATCAAGAATCATAATATTAAGATTGATTCTCAATTCTTTCAACACTAATATAAATCGAGGATACCGAGGTATTGAAGAATTAAGTTTGACATCCCAAATTGTAAGTTAGAACAGTAACTTGATTTATCAAAACAAAATATTACAAACAATTGTGCAATAAAACATTTCCCAAATAATGTTAGTGCATTAATTTCTATAAGAACCATTATATAATATATATATATTTTTAAAGCATAAAAAAATATATATATATTTATTTTTAAAGCATAAATAACTAACAAAAAACTATTCAAACTTCAATTCGGCTTTGTGAATGTTTCATATGTTTGATTAAAATTCGCTTCTAATTGAAAAAATGGACTTCGAAATGTCTTACAAAACTACAATCTCAATAACAACAAATATATTCTTGGGTTACATTGTTTTTAAAAACATGTTGAACATTTCAGTGGATGTGTTGGCTACCCTTTCACAGAACTCTGCATCTGACCCAGCCACAAGCCTATCCAGTGAGATGTAGCCTGGCTTTAGGGGGTCATACTGAGCTCGATCTAAGGACTTGAGGAACAAGTGTCGCTGCTTGATGCGAAACAATCGGCTACCCAGCACTTGTGGGTGGAGCGTGATGCGCTCATGAGGAAGCTTCATCTCGTTGTGTACAAAGTTAAACCGACTCAATAGGTAATTTTGGCCTGCAATAGAAAAGAGGAAATGAATATATTGAACATTGATCCAAAAAATAATTGACAAAGAAGTTTTTGGAACATAGTAAAAGGAAATTTAGCTATAAATTAACGTCTTAGGGTTTTTATTTACAATTTGTTGTTTAGAAAGGTTTGTTATATATTGTAAATATTGTTGTTAATAAACACACCTCTTGTATGAATAATATTTTAGAAAAAATAAATGTGGAATAGCCAACATTTAAATATGTGTAATAATTATCCAAATATGTTAAAATTAACATTTGATGCAGAATATGTTATATCCACAAATATTTTTAAAATACTTATTTAAAAAAATGACACTTTGACACAATAGATGAACCCAGGACTTTTGACTTCAATGCCTTACCCTTGAGCTATTCATGTTTGTCTTATGCCTGAGGCACGAATAAAGTCTACATCAGACCCACAGCCTCCAGGTTTAAAATGGCTGCACTCAGTGGGAGAGCATGGGTCCTTCAAGACGCGGATCGCTACATGCAAGTCCCTTGTGACAACACAAGCATTTTTAAAAACAGTTTACTTTAATGATGGTTTATTAAAGATCAGACAAAATTTGCCTTCTAGTGTAAATAAACCATCTTTCCCAAAGCTAAGTTCACATAGCAGCCATACCCCCCTTCCCATAAACCCAATGAGCTTACTTAGACTACAAATTACAAGGAAAATGTAGAATACAGTGGTCCTTTTTTGTTCAAGAGAATGTGTACGGGCCTGGGGGTCGGGATTACTGCTGCTTGAACCCGTGAGTTCAGATCCGTATCCTTGGAAACTTAGTCTCCAGCATGTAACCTTTACAACAGACAATTTTAAAGTGAGGTGTTTCACTTGGAAGTGGGGTTATCAATGAGGATTGCAACTAGTAATAGCCAGTGCTGAAGGGTTCAACCTGACTCAAGGAGCGCAGCAGAACTCCCATAAGGCTGAGTATTTGGTGTATACCATGTCTGTGACATTCATCAATCTATTCATTTTTAAGACACATTCTAAGATGAACATGTGAGATTGTAAGCTGGTTCAAAGTTATCAGAACATAACCACAACAAAGCATGTGGTCACATTTTATATTTAAAAAACAAACTAGTATAGGGTTGTTTGTTGTTAGGCTGAATTAAATTGAGTTTATTACATATTTTGTACTGTGGTGACCATTGCTTGAAAGTTAGATTATAATGCTTTTTACAAAAACAATATATTTTGAAACAAACATATCGTATTTCTTTGATTCTAATACACACCTTTTTTTTTCCTGATTTAAACTTCTCTAAAAACTAGTTTTGTCTTAGAATACAGTTATTTTTTGACCAGTGCTCTTGATGGTTTAGAAGATGCTATATTATGGAATAGTGAAGATAAAGACAGCTCAGAAGGAAGTGATGACTAATATATATATATATATATTAATAATAGGTTATTACTGTTGTTAGTAAATTGAATTCTGCAATAAAAATATTTCTTAGATATAAGGTATTTAAGCATTTTGTTTTTATTTATTTTCTTAGCATCAAAGCTTTTTTTCTGTTGGTGGTACTGAAAAATTAAGGTGTCTTTTACATTCAATGGCATTTTAGTATCTAATGAATACAGTAACTCTAAAAAAAGTTAATTTTACTTACTCATCATCCAAAGTTTTGGCTTATGCAAAAGAAGTTTTTTTATCTCTTCATTTTGGAATCCCATTTCTTCCTTCACAGAAAATGTGGTAAGCTGAAACCCATGTAAACTGTTTAGTACATTCCCGTAAAATTATTTTTTTACAATTCAAGGTTCCTACAAGAAACCATGAAATTTTATCCGGGACAGTTCAAGGATTTTCTACAGTTCCGCCAGGACAAATGTTAGGATTAGGATTTTTATGATTTTGCATATTATTTTGGCAAACCCAGAATGTTGTTCAAGTGTATACAAATGTGTTTCATAAAAAGCTAAGCTGATTTAAGTAGCTTTATTAGAGCATCTTTGCCATATGTTTGTGTTTTTATGATATATGACATATTTTCAGGTTTGTCAGTAGTTTTAAGGCATTTTTTTTGTTATTCATGAGTAATTATTTTTAATATTTTGGTATTTTTAATACAAAGGACATTTTTGTATAATTTTTCCCAGAAAGCCAGAAGCGAGACTGAGAAGAAAAAAAGGGGGGAGGGGGAGGAATACTGCTGTTTAGAAATTTAGTGCACACATCATAGCACAGCAAGGCACGGCAATAAGAATACTTCCACAACTCCCTATTTTCTTTTATACAGCATAATTTTCTTCAGTAGCACAGAAACTGTAAAAAGTTAAATTGTATTTTAAGAGGTTTTTTTTTCTCTTTTATAGGAAATGTTTTTGGGCAATACATTTTTAGTTTGCCACAGAAACTGTAAAAAAATTAAGTGGTTTTTCTCAGATATTCTTTGTTTTGGTTTTATAGATAAAGTTAGTAAAATATAGAATTTCTGTTGGCACAAAAACAGTCAAACAACTAGATTATATTTTTAGATAATTTTTGTTTTATTTCATACATCTATTATTGTCTTAATTAATTTTGCAAGGAAATAAAAAATAAATTATATTTTAATGGTAATTTTTTGTTCTAAAGAGCATTTTTATGCTTTAAAGGGCATGCATTTTTTATAAAGCATTTTCAAGCAATTTTTAGGACATAAAAATCCTAGCCCTAGTAATAGTATAAAACACACATTACATATTTTCTTTTATTTAATGCAGGCTCCCAACCCCCCTACATCTGTACCTTTCCACACTGTTTATTATTTTTTAATGCATTCCATGAAGCAACGAGTTATTCAACTAATTAAAACATAACACAAACTCACTTGCAAATAATCATGGTGAAATGTAGGTTTGCTCTTTCACAGTTGTAATGATACTGATTTGTACCCCTCTCATATATTAAAAAAGCATGGATGAAGTGCCATGGATAATCACACGCTTTTCAGAACTAATGTCAAAAGATTACACCACAAAGCTTATTTTTTCTTTCAAAAATGAATTATGTAGTGTTTACCAAAAAAGCAAGTGATGATAGCTCCTTCTACCCAATAGGAAGCTAGCCTTCACAACACCTGTCGCCAGGACTCTTTCGATTAGTTGGTGGTTGAAACTAGTCACAAGAAGTCCAAGGGGCAAGGGGTAGGTCATATATAAGCTGCTTGTGCGTATGAATATATAGAGTAGTAATATAACTCTACACAGCACGCGTTACTCAAAACATGGAACGTATAGTGTCAGAGAAAAATAATCTGTAGTTCAACTAAACTGTATCATCTAATATTATATCTTCAGTGCCAAAGGTGAAATCATCTTAATAAATCGTGTGCAATTTTAAAGGTCTTACTTATTTCATAAGTGTAAGAAATATCACTATAATTGGCACTCGATCACGGGGTAATAAATACCAATTATCTCTCAATAATTTCAAGAACATTTTAATTGCCGCCCAATCGCGGGGCAGTAATTATAAGAACGTAATATAGTGATGAATTAATGGCTGGGGGCCGGATGTTGTTTCTGTTCTAGATTTAAGTTAGTTTATAAGTCGTGTGTAGATATAATCAGTTGGTTTATAAAGTGTGCATGTTATACCCCAACTCTCATTGTTCATATTAAGCAAGATAGTTTATGTTATGTAAATTACAAAACAAAAATAAGATTTAAATGACAATAATACAACCTAGTTTTATATTAAAGAATGATTCAGTAACTTGATAACAAGATTTGTGGGATGCAAACACCTTTTGAATTTTCTCAAATATCTCAGAAATGTCATCTACTGACTTACTCCTGTTTCCTTCTGATTTAATGACCTGTTTATCCAAGACAACTTGAAAAATTACAGGAAAAGATTGAAAAAATGAGAATTTCCATAACATTTCTAGGTCTGGAATAAATATTTTAAAATTCCAGATTTTTTTTAACATGTAGGAACCCTGCAATTTATAAACAAATATTACAATTAAATTTAAACTAATAGTATTAATATTTTGGTTTAAAACAATTCATATAATTGTGTAGTTTGAACTAAAAAGTAAACCAATAGGTGAAACAAAACAAACTTTCAAATTATCTAACTATAATTTACAGGTTGCTCAAAGAAAAGGGCCTTTTAATCAAGGAGCATACTTAAAGTTTATTCCAAATTATTTATACTTTGTCTGCTTTTCCAACACATGAAGTCTAATTTTTCTATCTAGCCATGTCAATCCAGATTCTCAGATAATTTTGTCAAGCTTATGACACTCAAAAATCTTAACCAAAACCTAAGAGACAAAATATCCTTCAATAGAAAATATTTGTAAGTGTAATATATATATATTTTTTCTGTGTTAAAACTTAGAAGTATATTATTTATGGCTGCATAATATTTATTATAGTACTCAGTTCAGTTATATATCAAGCCCAACAGACCAAGTATTGCCAAAATATATTTCCTGTACATTAATTTATCTGTCAGCTATTCTTCGCCGTCAGATATTCAAGAAGCCAATGTTTTCAGTGTCTTCCATAACCCCATCCATCCACCTCTTCTTGGGTCTGCTGAGTGGTTTTCTTCCTGCGGGGACAAAGTTTAATACTTTACTTGGCCACCAGTTGCCGTTCATTCTTACAACATGCGCTACCCACTAGAGTATTCTGTTCTTCTTTATGCCCACAATGTTCAACTCACTATATAGTTGTTCTAGTCTGTGCTTGTAGCATATTATTCATTCTTGTGTTGGGATTTTAAAAGAAACCCAATATTTTTCTAAGAATTTTCAGCTCAAGGACTAGTAAACTGTTCAAATCTTGCATTCGGCTGGTGTTTTATGTATGGCAGCCATCTAGAACAACTAGTTGTTCTATGGATTTATATGGTTTTAGTTTGAGCTCTTGTGACAGAATACTAGATTTCATCAATTGGTTGAGGCTGAAGAACAATTCCCAGCTCATATCCTAGCTTTTATTTCTATTTCACACAACACTTGACCTGCAAACATAGCCCTAGGGTACCTATTTAAATTATTGTACTCTTTTGTACAACCTGGTTCCCGCTTGCGATTTATTGGAGTACTACACAAACAAAATTTAAAATAAGTTTTTTATGAGCAGGTGAACATAATACATTCCCAACCTTAGTTAAACAATCTGTTTAAAATTAGAAGGCTTAAGATAAGACTTAAAATAGAAACTGGCCACCCTTGATGAATAGCTCTGTCTCGTCAAAGTTATCGTAACTTAACTGTTCGTAAAACTTGGCGTTGTGTTATACAATACTATTTTTATGTACTTGTAAAATTACAAATAGGTGTCTTCCATTAATTCTTATCGTTAACTTTCTTGGAGCGCTATGTTTGTTTCAGGGATTTTGATTGGCCTAATTTGACCAGAGAGAATGTAAGCAAGTGATTACAACGTCTATGAAACTGTTATGAAATCAAATTGATTAAAGCAAGTACAATTTATCATGTCTGTGTAAGGTTATTTGTTATCATTTATCATATTTATTTTTCTGCTAAAATATCTTTCGAAAATCATAAATGCGAACGAAAATTAAATGTTAGCAAAGAATAGGAAATGTTTCTAAGCGAATCAATAGATAAATACAAATAAATGATTGAAAATAAATCATTTTAATTGGTGTTCAATCAATTTATTTTTTGTTTGAACGAAAACATACTAAAAATTCTTCCTTGCTATAAAATTTCAAGGAAATTCTTTCATTCCAAGTATCTCTTCTCTCTTCAAAGTCTTGGATTCCTTAGAGGGTGTAACTCATCTTCAAAGTCATCATAATAATACAATAAATCACCCATTTCATAAGACAAATAAATGTACCTCACTTTAATAATAACAATCGCCGATGAAACGAGTTACAAGTTAATGTTATATCAAATGGGCCGAGACTCGCCACCACCCCTGATGAACTCCAACACAAGAGTACGAGCTCTAACCTCCACTCTCCAACTGGCACAACTGACTGAGCGAAGCTTTCGACCGACTGACTGTGCGGGACTCGATACGCGGCCGGCCGGAAAAGAATGAGGTTCCACGCGGCCAGACGGAGTTATGACTTCCGCCGCTAGGACAATCTGGAATGATCTAGCTGCTGCCAGAACCATCCTTTGCTGTCATGTTTGTTCTATCGACTTACCCCCTCCTTCCCTTGCCCCGTCTCTCTGTGGATACAATAATGTATATATAGTGGAACGCAGCTTTTCAATAGTCACTTATTATTCCATCGACTGGCTTAGGTGAGGACGGTGACTAAGGGCCGTGATTTATTTAATATTCAAAATTCCATTTTTGGCGTAATGGAGGATATCTTGTCTAAATTATTGTTTGGGACTTATAAATATTTAAACTTAGAATTATGAAATGTTTCGCGCAGGTCAAGGCGAATGCACTTGCTTTCTCTCTCCTCATACGAGGTTTAATTCATTCTAATTGTACAATTTCATTTTGTTATATATACACAATGTATATTTAATTTCAAGTATATATTTTGGGCCACGCTTTGGCGAATTCTGCGTCTCGGGCTTACCACTCGTCCTTTCTTGTTTGCGTATTTAGTGTATATGGGATCATCTAGTTATCTATTTTCTGAGAGCGCAGGGCACTTAGGTGTTAGAGTTGAGGCTTGGCCTAACGTCTTATTCTATCTATTGTTTTGGTTCAACGTTATGTTGATTTCTTTAGATCTAAAGGCGCGTATTTGTTTTTCTTATTATTGCCTAAATTTAGATGTGTGTTAGGAGTTGCGGTATAGTATTGTTGTTTGCATTTAATGCTATTACCGAAGGAACCATAGACTTCCATGATGGTGATTAATATTACTGTTGTACTGACAACCAGATTATAACTATATGTTTCTTTTCCTATTTTCAGATATTGTAATGTCAATTAATTCCTTTATGTCAGTAGAGTTATTTAAATCTGAGAGGATAAGCGCTTCACGCCATATTGTTATATTTTGCTCTAATTATGTATTTACTTTCTATTTTGTCCTAAATAAAACAAACAATCTTTGTTAATGACTGTTAAACTTCTTGGCTGATTTTCCCATCACTCTTCCTAAAATGTTAGCTAATTGTTACAAGAGGTTTACACCTTGAAAACAACTATATGGCATAGTGTTTAATGTTGTTATTGTGGACGTTATGTTTGCTAACCAGAAGGTAGATCTCACGTTAACGTTTCGAGCACAATTACATGGACATTAACGCTAACCAAACATTGTAAAATCAAAAGTAGTGTTTGTTATCACTTAACCTTAAGTTAAACCCTAACAAATAGAATAACATGACATCCTAAGATTGTGCTTAGAATGTGCAATAAAAAGTGGTGTTTAATAGCATAATGTGTTTTTCAGTTACTATATTTGGTAATATGTAGATAAATTAAAAGAACAGTGAATAATTCTGCGGCCTTGTTATTAAAAGTTGGGAAATTTTCAGCAGTACAAAGAAACCATAGGTTGGTCAACAATAACTTGTAACAATACGGAATAAAATGCGCCGCGCTTTGGGCATCAATAATAAAAACTATGTGATCAATCACCCCGCTTCGGGCGTCGATTGATACACAACGGATTAATTCCCAGATAAAAGATGATGTGATGACTTTAGGTTGTCTTAAGCTCCGTGATCGAGCGCCTATCATCACTGTACGGAAAATATACCGTCTAATCAGCTGTCTATAGCCCCGTGTTCGAGCACTAATTAAATCGGTATTAATATTATTAAAGAAAGAGAAATGTTGTTGGCTGTTATTTCACACACGGTTTATTTATATTACACCAGTAAATTACTTGCACATATTTCAATTAAATGTTTCTTATAACTGCACACTTGTGATATAGAAGTGACTTATATTATAATGTGTTGGACTGTGACTGACGTGCGTGAGCGAGGTCCCGGAGTTCGTCCTCCTCATCGTCGTCGTGGTCAATTGCTATTGCTATACTGTATATACTGTGAATAAACATACGCACTATGGTCTATATATGACATACCCCTTGCATTTTCTCCCTTGGTCAACAAAGTAAAAACTAACCAATAGACAGAGTCCTGGCGACACATTTTGTGAGGGCTAGCTTCTTATTGGTATAAAGAAATGGCGTGTTCTGCCAAATACTATGAACTTTTTCCCTTTAACAGGAAGCAACGCAGTTACTCTTTTACCAGGAAAGAAGGTATAAAAAAAAATATTTTAGGGGTGAAGTCCTTTTCACCTCATTCTGAGAAACGCGTGTTTGTTCATGGATGAATCTTAAAAGGATACTCTACCTATATTACTTTAAAGAAAAATTACCTTCATCCATGACTTTTTACATAATTTAGATTAATCCAAATCAATACATTACAATTTTAAGGACTCAACTAAAACCATCTTTAAATACACTAAAGTAGTTTCTGGTTAGAAGCACAACCTTATGCCTCATACAAACAAATTATGTTTTCATTCTTAGTCTTGTAGATAAACGTTTACTCAAATGACTATTGCAGCTAATAATACAAAATAACTAAATATATTACTTACTTTATGGCATTAGGAACTCAAAACTGTTTGTAGCACTTAAAAAATACGCCACCTATCACTATCTTGAACTATTCCTATCCAGTCTTTCCCATTACACCTTGTCTCTTTCAGGTACATTCTAATGTTAGCATTCCATCTGTGATTGATTGAAAAGGTTTTTAAATAAAAATAACTCGTGGCATGAATTTTAATAAACACACAGTACAACATAAAAATATTCAACCAAATCTGAATAAATAAAAGATAGCCACAGTATTTTCCATAATAATAATAATAAAAACTTTTCTAAACTGAGCCAGTGTGCCCTGTTACCAAGTTTTAGTCACTAAAGCATTCACAAAAAGTGCTGTTGGACTCATTAAATATTAGTGTATCCAACTATTAATGTCTATGATGAAAAAGCAAATGGATGCCAATCCAAACAATAACATTTACATAATAGACTTGTCTGTATGCAAATAAGTGTGGTGAAGGTGTATTTTGTGCATAATTTGGTATTTAAAATCCAGTTTTATCATTATTTCGAGCTAAAACTTTGGTTAAATGTTATTTAATGGCACTCATTTGTATTGTAAGGTAGTTAAAAGAGATTGAAGTTTGGGGTGTCCATCTACTTGACGCAAAGATAAAGTTAATTTAGATTTAATAAATTAATAATACTTTTGATAATTAAATACAACGCGACATTAACAGGCAGTCCTTAATTAAAACTCAAAAATCCCGGGAAATCTTTTTTTCTGTTCGAGTTTTGGGATCTTGCATAGCTTTGTGTATATAATATATATGTATGATTTAATTTCGTAATGATAATTTATATTATATATATAATTTATTTTTATAATGACCCAAATGCATGATTGATATGTTTATCAGTAGCGTACGCAGGATTTTGAAATAAGGGGGGATCAGAGGCAGTCTGGGGGAGGTAGCCTCCAACTGACAGAGGCAATTTTTTTTCAACCACTATATAGACCTAGACGTTTTTTGGGGCGTTTTTTTATTGGTATGTGTTAACTTGATAACATTTTTACTATTATAAATGTGATTATCTAACAAAATAGTAAATAAATAGGCTTAAATTAAAGTTGGCTTAATTGTCACAAAAATCAGTGATTATTAATTCTATTAGGTAAAGGTCTAGCCATTGTGAAACTCCTCGATGGAACCACGTGTGAAACTGGGAGATTTGGAACCTGTTGCAATCTTCAGGACTTAGGCCACTTCCTAGACTACAAGGAAGGATCAATGCAAGGATGTGTGACACTTGATATTCTCTTTGCTCACAATGTTTAACTGGTTATAACCTATCCCCATTTTATTTTCTCTTCGGATATAAGTAGATCTTGGGGCATCCTCAAACTATGATTGGGGGGAGAGGGGCTCGAGCCCCTTCAAAGCCCCCGTGTGGATATGCTACTGATGTATGTATATATAGAGAGAGGGAGGGAGAGAGAAAGATAATGGATGTATGACTCACAGTCTTAAGGATAAGACTATAGGAATAATTTGTTGCTTATGCCTCATTAATTTTACATGCAATTTACCACACCTTAATATGGTCCATGTTGAATGTGATAAGTCGAGGTTGTTTTATCGTTAAGGTCCTTATTTCATCACCCTTCAGAGAGAAGCTCTTTTGGAAATGTCCCAGTCTTCTGTCAATTCTTCGAGTGCTATTAAAAAGAAAACCAAATGGTGTAGTTTAGGTTCAATAACTAATGTTATTTATAAGTTAAAACAAGATAGAAGATTAAAGTAACAAATTAGTAATAGTATCTAACTTAGCAATATATATAATTTTTAAATTTGTGACACAAAATATAAATAATATGGAAAGGGATTAATGGACAAACGAGATCAATTTTCAAATATTAGACATTATTTTACAATATATGAAAGAAGTTACATAAAAGAGGGAGTGTGAACAGTGGTAACTTCTTAAAATAGGATTTAACCATAAAAATAAAAAGGGAGAAAAAGAAATATTTTTTTTTCTTCTTTGCGAGTTTCAAACTTCCTTATTAAGAGTATCAATAAAATGAAACCTAAAGCTAGGTTTGAGTGGTAGTTATGAATTTTATTCATGAAGTGCCCATTACTTCTATGTATAATCCTCTTATGATGTAAAAACCTTACGGTGTCTTTACTTTTATTGGTAGAATCTACCTATTCCTCTTTCATGTACTTTCTTCCAAATACGATAAAATGTATCTTTAAAAGAGAAAAGAGGTTTCCTTTAATAAAATCTTATAGAGAGTGATTTGTTCTTACAATATAATCAACTGTTGTAAATATATATTGTGACATTAGTATGTGCTCAGATTTAATTTTTGTTATTTTTATAAAAAAATAAAATGCTTTTTAATATATTTACTGTATTCAGAGTTCCTGGCTACAAATTCAAAGGTCCTGGGTTCGATCCCCGACACTTCCAAAATGAATAAAGCAGTACAGCTCAGGTTTAGAAAACTGAGATTAACAGCTGGAGGGCTCGTTGTGCTGACCATATGACATAATTTTATCTGCAATTGTTAGCACTATCGTTTTTAACAGTGGCGGCTGCTCAGTAGATATAGCTCGCTTGCAGACTCACCCCATAGAATTTTTTTTTTAACTTAAAGTTCTTAAAAAACACGAAGGCTGTTGAAAAAGCCTAGTATTTCAATTTTATCAGGATAAAACAAAAACTTTAAAAAGCTTTTTTATGGATAAAACTGAGATTTAGTGAACCCTAAAAACAATTTTCTAATGTGGTTTTACCTGAATGAGAGCCAATATGGATTTTTTGTTATTATCCTTGATATATTATCTGATGAGAATCTTTTTGAAAGAAGGTAATTTATCCTGACTTGAAGATTTTCAAGATCTTCCTTAAAAATGAGAGGGTTTCTAGTGAAGAATATACCAAGTTGATCAGGGGGAACGCCATGATCATGGAGAAACCTGAAGAATAAATTAAATGTAATATATTAAAACAATGTTTGGATACAATATATTACATATAGGCTCCGCTAGAGTATTCATTATTATTTAATTCACATAGCCGTTGTAAAATATGTACGCTATTTTTAGGTAGGATTATTTAATAAACCAGTTTTTAAGCCTGTCTTTGACAAGCTTATTTAACGTAAACTGAGTATGCTATGTCAGAAATTGGTATAAAAATCCTATCCACTAATAACTTATTCATCTGTGTAGGCTTTGCATTAGTTGAAAAAAAGGGATGTTGACAAAAGAAATAATGTTGGTATTTCTCTGTGATTTATCCATTTTAATGTCTTTATGATTTATAATCAACACTGTTTTTCAAAAAAATATAAATTTATTTTTTTATGTAACTCAGATAACATGTTTGACAAATTATATTAGCTAAAATTTAGTTCATGATACTTTATTTTTATCTTTGTTCAAACGTCATTCCCCTACCCTGTCCCCAGCTTCTTTCCTTAACTTTCTTATATTCATTGTATAACTTTAAAATAAAATATCTTAACTTTTTTGTTGTTATACTATAATTACATAAGTGTATTAACTAAAAAATAATAATTATATTTTATCTTTTCACAATGCCTTAATTTGTGTCCCCAGGGTTTGGCATCATTCCCTTACACTTGCTTGTTAAGTCCCATATTCCCTGCAAGATGTCAGGAGCAGACAATAAAACAGGTTCCTTAGGTAGAGTAAACCAATTAGGAGGAAGCTCTATTCCATGTGCTCATATGTTTGCTAAAAGTTAGGTTAAAACTTAATCAAGTTCCTGAAAAATGTAAGTTGACTTTTTTACTCATCATTCCCTCACTTGTCATTTATTTTTCAATATGAGTATTAAAATTCTTAAATATATATGTCTAGTTTATCAATAGGGGGTATTATGTGCCAACAGCTTCATAACTTCACAGCTTTTTCCTTTTAGTTTATAGCAGCCATTTGGTGTTATTGCAGCATTCCCTCACAGTGAGGGAATTATGTTTTTAACATTTTGTTAATCTAACTTATTTAAAGCCAGTTTTAATCAAAATAATCTAAATATAGACACAACTTAAAGTTGGGCAAAATCTGTGGTTTTTCTCTTCTCATATGTGGCAAAACATGGTTTGATAAAAATATGTGCAAGATTGTTTTTCTCTAATAAATACAAATACAAGGTCAACTATCTAATTCCAAATAATAAATCTTTACTCAACCTCTTCTCTCTGAACACATCTTGTTCCTCTCTCCATCTTCCCTTTGTGCTTTTCCTCATTCTGCTTTCTAGAAACTTTTCATACATTTTCGTGCATTTACACATCAGTGTCATGCTTCTATTATTTTCTCACCTATTGAATATTAGTAATAAAATACCTTGTGTCTAATCCTCTGGCACATTATTCTCCCTCCACATTGCCCTTACTACTATATACCACCACTATAAACCCATTTCTCCTGCTGCTGTTGTCATTTCCACCATGAATTCGTCCACTCCTGGTGCCTTTCCCTTTCTCATTCTTTTCAAGGCTTCTTCTACTTCCTTCCAGGTTAGGTCTACTACTTCCTCCTCCTTCTCTTCTTTTTCTTCTTTCCAAACCAATCCTTCCTCCTCTGGGTTCAACACTCTCTCAACATATGATTTCCACAACTTCTTTACCTCCTCATCCCTCTTCCTTCCTTTTTCATTCATCATTTATATCTCTTTCATATTTTCTCTCCTCTTTTGGCTCACTTGATTATATAACATTTTTCTTGCTCCCTTCCACATCAGTCTGTAGCACCTTTGTCCACTATCCCATCCATATTTTTCTTCCTTCTCTTACAATCTTCTTTGCATTTCTCATTTTCTCCCTATACTCATCATCAGGCCCTCTTGTTATTTTTGTGAATCATTCTCTAAATGCTTTCTTAGTATTCACTGCTTCCTTTACCTTTTTGTTCCACCATGGAGTTTCCTTACATCTTCTCTTTCCGCTCGTTCTTCCGCATATCTCCTCTGCCGTTTTTGCCATGAACCTTTTGAACCTTTGCCACTCTGTTTTCTTCCTTTTATGTTGTCCTTTGGTAGTGATCCTTTTACGCTTGTTTGAAAGTTCATTCTCTCCTCCGGTTGGCTGAGCTTCCATATTCGTATCCTCCTTTCCTGCTTCACTATCCAGCACCCCCTTCTCCAGCTTCTTATGTCGGTGACTAATAGTTTATGGTCTCCGTCCAAAGACACACTTGGCACAATCTTAATGTTCAATGTGCACGCCTTTGCTTCCCTATTTAACATGCCAGCTATAGCGTGTTATCTTATATATGCTTATCCCTGCTCTTCTTAAACCAACTGTTATCGACCTTCGGTTCATTTCTGGTGCACAATTCTAAGAGTCTCTTTCCCTTCTTAGTTTCTTTCTCCATCCATCAGCTCCTAATAACTATTCAAAACTTCTTATTTCCTTTCCAACTTCGGCATTTAAGTCCTCCATCACCACTTGACTTTTCTTATCCAGGTGTCTTTTCAGTTTTCAAATTTTTCTTTCTTCTCCAAATTGCATCCAGCTTGAGGAGCATACACATGCAGTACTTCTAACTGCTTTCCTTTATTTGTAATTACCATTTTCATTATGCTGTCACTTATTCTCTCCAGCTCTACTTCTCAGCCTATCCTCACTAACACCCCAAATCCAGTTCTCCTCCCTTCGTCATCACCCATATAATGTAACGTATATCCTTTCCTTAATTCCATCACTCCACTCCCTCTTCACTTTGTCTAATTCATTTCAACCCCATCCAGCATCCTCACCTCCATTAAATCCACAGTCGCTTCCACTCTTTCTATCAATGTGCTAATATTCAATGTTCCTAATCGTAGTTTGTTATCATCTTTAAAGTGTCCCGTCTGGGATTTTACTATGTTTCCTCAAGTTATTTTGTTTCGGCCACCGGCTTACTAGGCCTGACGTGACCTACACCTTAATAGCGAGGCTGCCGTCTATAGGTCCTCAGATGTACCTGGTTTTGGTGGTCACCTTCTGAGGTTATAGGTGCTGACAAGGAATTAGCTCCCACAGTCCACCATGCTGGCAACCAACTTGCCAAACCTTGTTCCAAGCCTGTTGGGTTTGGCCCTGACCAGTCTCTTGTCTCTCATCTGCACCTGACCTGACTTCCACTGGGGGGTCAATCCAACCTCCACTTGGTTGTTCAGGCCGCGGGGAACGCCACTTGGCGGTGAGATCAGGATTGAGAAGTAGAGATTAATCGGTAGCCTATTCCCTAGGTAAGCAGCGTGTATTGCGTCCAACTACCCCATTTATATTTAAAATAAAATTAACCAAACGTCTGGCATCGGCCTAGTAGGCAACATATGATTGGTATTGCCATGATCGACCTAACCCGAATAATCTCGTTCCTGGCAATTCAGTTTATGGTGAATATGACGTGAATGTAACCAATGAGGAGATAATATTAAAAGTAAACATAAGCTATTTAATCATCTAATTCAAAAATAATAAATTTTTAAATTATTTTTAATAGGCCTACACAAAATATTATCAACATCTCAGCCTCAATACCTCTCCTCACAGTTCTTATTTCTGAAGGTTAAACACAGCTGTGCTACTAGATCAGAATCCACTCTACAGATAACTATTCCCAAACATATACTCATTCTTTTACTGTGCTGGCATCACAGGCTTGAAACAATCTAGATATCTCGACTCGTCTCCTAGCCTCCAAAATTTCCTTCAAGAGTGTGGTTAAGCAATTTATCTTGTCTAACAAGCTAAACCGAGTTCTTGAAACTAAGTGAGCTTTAAATGAGTGTATGAATAAGCGTGTGAATGGTTTTATACTTATATGAATATTCCTTTATTAAAATTAGTTTGTTTTTCAATAAATGTAATGTATTCAACACTGGTTAAGTGGTAGAGAAGGTTAGTGCCGTAACTTCACCAGATGAATAAAGATTATGATTATCATTATCATTATCACACCCACATGGAGTGATTGGGAGGTAAAATTTATCAAAAATGTGTTAATAATAGGCCTACAATAATAATAATAATATTTAGCACCGCGTCTTACTACCCGTTCAGGTTATACACTTAATAGGCCTACAAGATGTTCAATTGAAGACCTATAATAATCAAGACACAATTTATTTTATTTAAGTTAGTCATACTAAAACATAAAATTAGATGTAAGAGGCTACTGAAATAACTTAACAATATTCAGTAAAAAATATTAATCCAAATAAGACCATATTAAAGTTAATTTTCACTTATAGTATGTTTATTAAGTTAATGTATTAGGGGTGATTCATATCATATTGTATTTATAAACAAAATATTGCAAGACTCTAGGTAAATATAGCCTTGACATAAAAAAAAGGGAAAATGAACATGTTTTAAGATTATAAGGGTATTTGAAATTATTTAATTACTTAGATTATGGGAAATTTAGATGTTTTAATTTTACTGTTAACTATCCCTGATTCCTCTACAGTCTACTACTTGTGTTAAGGTGTAGGCCTACTTTATGTTGGAATCATAAGTGGTTTTATTGATATGTGCTGTCTGTTGGCAGGCCTGAACATTAATTTAAATAAAGGATGCTAATTAAAAATACATCCACCTTATATATTCTTTCATGTCTCGATCAAAGTCTAATTTTAAAATAAATTGAGGAATTCCTTTCTTCTTTTCCAATTGGTGCAAGTCCACTCCAAGTTTAACAAGCTCTTGTAGTGTCTTGGATTTGTTTATATAAGCGGCAAAATTAAAAGTTGGCGAAAATAATGGAGCAACGTTAGATATATCATCATTAGTCCTGCATGGCTGCAATACAGAATAATTGTCATCCAATTCTTGTAAGTCAGTAGACCAAACATCCAAGTCTTTATCACTCGTTTCTTTAGTTTGAGATATAGTCACATTTGTTTGTTCATTTGTTTCACTATTGTCTATATGCTCAATTTCAACTAGTGAAGTGTATGTATTTAATTTGTTGTATACAAGTATACCAAGGTTCAGTTTATTTTTGTTTCCATATGGGTGTTTACACAGTGCACTCAATTTTCGACACAAAAGTAAGCCCCCTATTGAAAACATTTTAAAACTTGTTGTTAATTAGTATTATATTAAAATAACATTTTATCCTTTTTTAAATTCGCCTGGTTAGCATGAATTATTTATGTATACATTGTAAATTGTCCCTAACACCACTATGTGTATTTCACTTGGCATAAAATAACTTTAGCGTAACTAGAGTTTCTAGGTATTTCCACATAGTTAACCATTTATTTATTCATAATGGCACTGGAAACACTGTTTACATAAAGGAGATAATTTTCCAAAAGGAAATATTTTGTTATTATCACGCGTTGTTTACTATATTAAAAGCTGTTATATTTGTATTTATTACCTATAACCAAAATAAATACATATTATATAAATATCTCATCTTACATTATAAATGTCCTAAGTATGGAATATAAAGGTAATTAATAGTTTCGACTTGAGCTACTTATTGATCTCTATAAAAAATTAGATAGACATTTGTGGCTGAAATTTTCGAGCCATTCATGTTTGCATAGTATTGTGTAAGAGATAAAGAAACTTTCTTTCTCTCCTATACATATACAAAGCAATTTAGCATTATGACAGAGTTCGCTAATTTTATTGAATATATGAAATACATAAATGTGTGATTAGCAAAGTCAAGAGTTTGTTGACATGTTATCTTCTTTTTGCTCATAAGAGACTATGTTTATTTGTACATAAACTCTGTTCATATGAGTATTTAGTTGGTCAATTTTGAACATTTCAGGTTTTTAGGTGTTTTTTCTTGATTTTTTCTTTAATAAGTAATTTTTAAGCACTTATTTAGAAAGAAAATTTTAAATGGTTTTAAAATGACTCTAGCACTATTTTTATTCGTTTGCGATCATTTTGTTTGTATTTAGAATGCTTAAAACCAAACCATATAAAGCAAGTCATTTTAGGAAAATTGTTACTGAATTCAGAGAGGATTTTTTTCTACAGATGGTCAAATATTTTTCTGTAAAATGTGTGAAGTGAAATTGGCTAGCACCAGAAAAAAGATTTACCACTCAAAAGTGTATCAGATGCAACAAATATTCCTATAGTATGCAGAATATCAATAAAGAGAAAGCTTCTCAACGATTACTTGCACAAAATGAATTCACAATTGAAGAAAAATCCTCAACAGGTTATAAAGATTCGTTCTGGTTTCTGCGAACATTCCTCTAAGAAAACTGAGCTAGCTTAAACTAAAGGATTTCCTGGGACCGTAAACGGGCCATGCTATTCCATATGAGGTCACACTGAAGAAAAACTTTATACCATGGTGTTACGACGAAGTAATGAAAAAATGATAAACCAAATATACGAAACGAAGAAGTTTGTCTTCGTTGACGAAACCAGTGATATAAAGGGACGTTACATTGCCAATGTAGCAGCTGAAACCCTGGAAAATGGCAAACCAAGATAGATATTTTCACTTATAGCTGACGTTTTAGAATCCATAAACCATTCAACAATATATCAAATCTTCGGCAGAGTTAAGTTTTCACTATGGCTGAAGGGTGTGCGACATATCGACGTTCTGTTCTTCGTGCCCAACGTGGTGCTATACATTGTTAAGGCAGCCAAGGCAATTAAATCATTCTATTCGAGGTTAATACATTTGATTTTCTTAGCTCAAGATTTTCATAAAGTAGTGGGAGAAGTGAGGGATAACTTTCTTCAAGTTTACATCCTAGTATCACACACAGTGGTGGTTCGTAGCTAAAGTTAGTGGGGAGGCTGCTCCAGACAATTTTTAGCCTTTGTTTTAAAATTGTGTAAAAGGAAAAAAACATGTATAAAAAGAAAATGTATTGAGGAACTTGATAAAAACTTTTTTACTTACTTTGACTTAAATTGTTACAGTTCAAACTTGATCTATTCATTTAAAAATTAAATCCATTATTCTTGTTTAAATTTGCGCAAAAAGTTCAATAATTTTTTCCTTGGTCTCTGAATGACCAATGAGGAAATTTTTCTCCATTGAAAGTACTGCAAGCGCATTTAGTCTTTCTGTTAAATAAAAGAACAAAAAAAATGGATCAAATAGAATAGCTGGAAGCAGAATAGTAATCTAACTATACACTCTTCTACACTTTATCACATTCAAAAATATGGTACACGGTTTTTAAGCACAACACACACTGAGTAAAAATAAACTTCCTTCCACCATCACGTCAGAGCCGGAACTATGAGAGCAACATTTATCTCTCTACCTGGCAGTACCACCTTCCTCCCCAACCCGCTCTTATGTGCACATGCGCACAACAGTTAAACACCATGTCACTGGCACTGTGAAGCGCACAATTCCATACAAAGATTTTTGTATCTTTTTCATAAACTGGGGGATGGCTACTGAAGTACTGACATTAACCTTAAGGAATATATATTGTACTACAAAAATAAAGAGAGAATTAAAGAAAAAAGGACTCATTATATTAGATGTTATTGATAATATCAAGTGCCATTGTTTGCAAAACTTATCCACTTGTCTATCCATGTTCCTCCACCATAATTTTATGGGCAGTATTTGCTTCGTTTTTACAATACCTGGGTATCCTCAATGAAATAAGCATGATATACGATCCCAGATTGGTGGTATTAATATCCGCGTTTCCCTCAATATTACACTATCGATGACACACAGTTGAATCTTGATTAATTAGTAGAATTTATAATTTATGTTCCACCTATATGAAAGTATGCAAGTTGGCAATGCCTTAACATCAGGATAGTTTATTGATTCTTCTTGTATTTCTTCAAGACTGATAGTCCATAGAGTTGGTTGTTCAAGGGCCCGTTTAACATGTAAGTCCCTATGGTCAAATGATATATCTTATATCTTGTTAATTGGTAATCTCGATAGTGGGTCTCTAATGTTTCTCTTCTCTAATTAATATTTTATTGAATAATTGTAGGCTTACAGCCTCCTCACCCATCTCCCAACTATTGGACATGGCTTTGACCGAGGCGAAAAAAGAAATTACATTGGTTTGTGATTTGTGATTAATTCCACCTCTCCACTATAAATATTATAATAAAATCGCTTACATGCCCATACAATCCCTAACGCCTCCTTTTCAATTTGGCTGTATTTTCTCTCCAAACAGCTGAGGGAACGACTGACAAATTGTATTATTCTAGTAATTCCTCCTTGATCTTGGAGAATAATGGCCCCAAGGCCAAAAGGGCAGGGATCAGCAATAGTGGTTGTTTTACATCCTGGTTGTAAGATCCCTAATGTTTTCGGTTTTGGTCGCTCTATTTTCAAATTTCTGAATGTTTTATTTTGTTCAATAGCCCATTTAAACGTCTTTTATTTACGTAGCAATTCTCTTAGAGGTTCTCACTTTGTAGCAAAATTTTGTGTAAATTTAGCAAAAAATCTTACTAGACCTAGGAAGCATCTGGTTTTTAGCACTAAATATGTTTCGACTTATTCAATCTTACTTGTTAATGGTTGTACGCCCCTTTTAAATATTTTATGGTCTATAAAATCAACTTCTGGTTTAGTCCATATTCACTTTTCTTTATAAAGTGAAATTCCTTTTTCCTCTAATACTGACAGTAACTTGTTAAAGCGGTGAGCATGCTTTTTTTTATGTAATAGTAAGTCGTCAATATACACCTCAACTCCTTCACAGGATTCAATTATTTGTTCCATTGTTTTCTGGAACACTTCTGGTGCATAATTTAGGCCAAAAAATAGTTTTATATCTATATAGTCCAAGAGGCATAGTAAAAGTAGTTATGTATCTTGACGATTAATCCAACTCAATTTGGTGAACGGCGTATTTTAAGTCCATCTTTGTCTATCCGGTATTGTACCTGTTGAGAGATTCATAAGGGCTTCAATCAGATTTTGGTATGAAAAATTTGGCAGGTTTTCTGTTGACGCCTTGGTAAACTTTAGTCCCGGAACCATGGGCATCTTCACAGGATTACAGGTCTCCATATTAAATTTATGAAGGATTTCATCAATGTATTTCTTCTGTGAGGCTGAAATAGTTCCATTTTTACAGTAGAATTTTATACCAAGATAATATTGGAGATTACCCAAATCTCTAATTTCAAATTAGTTCAACAGCTCCTTCTTTACATGATTCAATTTTTCTTGACTATTTGATGCCATGATTGTATCATCTACATAAATTGCAACCAGCATTTTTTCTTTCCCTCTGATCATAATATAGATGTTATGATCAGCGTGTGAAGGGATGAATCCTAATTTACAAAGTTTGAAATCTAATTTACAGAACCATTGGCGTCCTGCTTGTTTTAGTCCGTACAACGCCTTCTTAAGACGACATACCCTTTCACCATTTTGTTTACGTAGCTCTTCAAGCATTTTATTTACCTTTTTGAACATGGTGGAGTCTTCACTAGCACTTTCTTCAAACATTATGTTGCATAGGATTTTTTCTAGAAATTCTGGCTTTTGCATAAATAATTTTTCATCTATATCCCCATTAAGGAAAGCTGTCAAGACATCAATTTGGTTTATTTTTAGATTTTCTTCGACTGCTAAAGCAAGAAAATTTCTGATAGAGCTTAATCTGGTGAGTGGGCCATATGTTTCTCCATAGTCGAGTCCTGTTCTTTGTGAGAATCCTCGAGCTACAAGACGTGCTTTTCTCCGCTCAAGATCGCACCATTTTAGCACCATTTTGGATCTTATTACATTTGCTCCATTTGGTTTTGTCAGTAATTCTCAAGTATCACTCTTTATATGGGCCTTGATTTAATTTTTTATGGCTTCATGCCATTCTTCCGCATCTGGCCCTTCTAGAGTTTCCTTAACTTCACATAATGCTGACATTTCATATTCATTCATCCAAGGGAGTAGTCTAATTGTATTTCTTGGTCTTAAACATCTTTGTCCTTCTTCCTCAACTTCTTCTTCCTCAAAACTATCTTCATATCCGTCATTGTTTTCTTGACTGTTACTGTTTCCTTCCTTTTTCGGCGTATTTGATTGTTGTTTTCAGTATTATTCACCGAATATATCACCACTTGAGGGTTCTTGGTTGGATTTATAGTAGAGCCTGTTAATTATTTTTACATCTCTCGCAATTGAAATCTTTCTTTGTTGATTGTTGTTAACAGTATTCTTCACCGAATGGATCACCACTTGAGGGCTCTTGGTTGGGTTCATAGTAGAGCTTGTTAATTATTTTTACATCTCTCCAAACAGGTACAAGACCGGATATTTCACATTCGGTAAGCTACTTAAGTCAATTTAATAATTGTTTTTCTAAGGAGCATTGGCTAGCAGCAAAAAGGGTCATCCGTTACCTTCAAGGTACCAAGGAACTATATCTGATCTTCCAAAAGACTGGAGAACCATTGAACCGATATGCTGGTGCAAATTGGGAATCATGCTCCAGTGTTAGAAGATTGTACACAGGGTACTGTTTTAAGTATGCAGGTTCAATGATCAGCTGCGAATCCAGAAAACAAAGAACCATTGCTCTATCTACTCAAGAAGCTGAGTACATGGCCTTAACAGAAGCGGCAAAGGAGGTAATGCATTTGAGGCAACTGCTGAACGACATGGGATCTTTTCAAAAAGCCATCCAAATCTTCAATGACAACATATTTGCCCAAAACTTGACAAAGAATTATATAATAAGTTCCCGATGAAAGCATATAAATATAAAAGAACACTTTATTCGTGAGAAGGATTAAATTGGGGACATTGTTGTCCCATACAAGCCATCTGAATCCATGGAAGTCGATAGTTTTACAAAGGGCTTGGCAAGCCTCAGACACACCATATTGAGTCAAGCTGTTGGCCTACATCCTCGGCTCTAACAAGTGAGGTGGAGTGTTGGGACTTTAGTAATTCCATCCACTCAATAGAGCATTTGTGGGTAAGCCTTGACCTGCAAGAAGATGGGCAATGCCTTCTAAATGTAATTTAATGTTTTGTTTTACTTTGTTGATTTCTTCATATATATATATATATATATATATNGACTTTGAAATAAATTATGTCATTTTCCCAAAAATTTTGTTTTTGTGGGTTACAACGTTGTTCGTGCCAACGACTCAATTGATGTCATAATACCATTTCCAACAATTCTTCATGTAGCGTATCAATCATGTAAAGTTGACACCTACACAATTAGGCTACGTAAAAATACGAAATTATAATAATTATACTGACAAAATCCAAAGAAGAGTATTATATTTGAAATATTTAATAATAATATCCATCAAAACCTACTGTTAGTGACTGGATGGACTCGGATATGATCCACGTGCTTCCAATAGAAAATAATACAAAGGATTGTAATAATACAAATCTGCATAAAAATACTAAACTTACAATAGTGGAATCCAAAGAAGATAATTATAGCTAATACATTCAGGAATAATATGCTTCAAGACTAACTCACTGTGGCTGGATGGAATAGAATAACGTCAACATGCCTTCTAGCAAAATATTCAACAAGAATGGCGTCAGAGTGCTTCCTAACACATCCACTCACTACATCTCCAATTATGGAAAATAACTAAAACTACGTTGAGATCGCTCCCACGACACTTGAGTGCCACTGTCATGGTGGCGTGTCTTCGAAACTCCTATTTACCTCACCCCTCGAGTTCCTATCACCACCTGTGTTATTACGCTTTTTCTATTTATTTTTTGTTCCGTTCTAGTCAGAGAAAGGGTATAAAATAAGCACTCTCAGATTCACTTTATATTATTCAATCACATCACGTCTTTGAAGAAGGAACCTCTCTCCACGAAGGAACCGGTGGCTATGGAGTGTTGGACGTGGTCCTCCCCACCGCACCACTGAGGAAAATCCTCTACGATTTCCTATATATAGAGGCGACGTTAATAAGTCCATCTGACTTTTTCGTCTAGTTGAAAGATTAGAAAATGTTTGTTTAATAAGTCCATCTGACTTATTGTTTATCTCAGACTTAGTATAGTCGAGATGACTATTATGTTTATTTCGTTTTCTTGTTTCAGTCAGAGTGACTAGATTTTGGTAACACTAATGTTGCTCAAGTCCTTCAGAATTGTTATATTGATCCAAGAGACTATGTTTTTTCTCTATCCATATGATATAGCTTTGATATAGGAGCCTTGAGCTCCATATGTAATAAGGACTTAGTCCAAATGGTTGCTATTCTCAACGAGCACTAATATTTCTCTTTTGAGTCCTTAAGACTACACACTTGTTTTTATGGCTACAACAAGGTTGTCATTCTTTTTTCTTGGACCTAGTTGGGTTAATGTATTCAATCTGTTGAACCACCTTTGTTGCCACGCTTCGCGTGTGGTACTAGATTGGGTGGGTCAAGCGCGAAACTCCGCTTGTTTTCATATGGGGTCCGCGCAGATAATACCTTTTTTCTCTTTGCCCGTTTTTGGCACCTATTGACTGAGTATTAGTATTGTATGAATTAAATTAGTGTTGTAGCTCAGGGAGTGGATCATTAAATACATGTACTATTGAATGCTCTGGCAGTACCAATAGGGAAAGGACCGGCCATAGTACTATTTTGTGTAGACACCTGTATGTTAGCTATCTACCAATGTAACCAACTAACCTTTTTATTGCTATTCATTTTACTATGACTCTTAAGGAATTTTCTTAAGTCCCATTCAAGAAGGCTAGCTTAAATGATAAATGTGTTAATAATACTATATATATATATATATATATAATTTTCAGTTAACTTTTGTTTATAATCACTTCACTGTTTTTATTTTAGAATCGCCTAACCGTAGCCTGGCGTCAGTTCAGCTGTTTTGTTATTGATTGCTCTTCAAGCCTAATGCATTTGATGTTGCCCGTGTCTCAACAAGACAGTATTAATTTGGAACTTCTATCTTTTTTTTTATATCTATTGTAATCAAATATATCTTTTATTTTTCTGTTATAATAAAGCTATTATTGTTATTCTAATTATTATATCAATCGGGTTAAAATAAATCTCTTGTTTACCCGTGTAGAATAGGTGCAAANATATATAATTTTCAGTTAACTTTTGTTTATAATCACTTCACTGTTTTTATTTTAGAATCGCCTAACCGTAGCCTGGCGTCAGTTCAGCTGTTTTGTTATTGATTGCTCTTCAAGCCTAATGCATTTGATGTTGCCCGTGTCTCAACAAGACAGTATTAATTTGGAACTTCTATCTTTTTTTTTATATCTATTGTAATCAAATATATCTTTTATTTTTCTGTTATAATAAAGCTATTATTGTTATTCTAATTATTATATCAATCGGGTTAAAATAAATCTCTTGTTTACCCGTGTAGAATAGGTGCAAACTATTTTCTGCATTCATATATAGCTTCATCACCCAAACAATTGTTTTTCGTCAGTCATATATTGTGAAGAGCTTCCCCAATATCTTAAACGAACGTAGCCATCTTTTCCATCTATGGATCGCTATCGATTCTTCACCCATCGGGTAAAAACGTTTTAAGTTATTGGCCATACTTTTTCTTTTATATGTATAAACGAAGTAAATAAAACACGAACTTATATATGTTAAAAAGATATATTTAAATTTTTGGTCTTATTCTCGTAGGCAGTGTAATGTTCGACTACCAGAACATATATCTTAGTGTAGGCAACTACAGGTTAACCACGACGATCTTTTTCAAAATTTCAATATAATATGGTTTCTGAAACCAATATACAAGCTAATAGCCAACATTAAATATATTGTAGTCTTGGCAGAAAGTAAACAACATGAATGATAGCTACATATTTAAATATATTAAAGATTTTATTCGTATTTTTACAATATTACCTGTAAAACAAAATTGTATATCCTTTAATGTGAATGTTTCTTCAACCAAATGTGGTATAATATTCCACTATTTTCAAACATTAAAACGTTTATTCATCAGAGATATATTTTCGCACAATGACATTGAAATAAACCGTTAAATATGTCCCCTTACAGTAAAGCAGACGACAAACTTAAGCGTCACACTTTGGCCCTTTGCAAGTGGTGTGTTTATGTCCATCCAGTATAGTACGGTATAGTAGAACACTCTAAAGTAAAAGTACAGTCAACGATTAAAATGGCACTTGCCGACAAGGGTGGGCTGTGATTGCCACTGACCTAATAAATGGTAGCAAGCAGACTGCTGGGATCTTATCGGAAATATATTTCTTTTGAGACATTTTCCATCTTAGCTCAAATATATGCCACAGTAATGTGCTTTTGGATGTAATAAACAACAAAGAAAAGATGTACGATTACATTTAATACCTTCCGGGGCAAAAAAAAAAAGAAAAAGAGCTTGTCACAATCGAATATCGAGATTGAATGGCGAGCCGGGTAAAAACTCACGGCTTTGCCATGTGAGTGCTATTTGATTTTTGTATAGTTTAGGCGCTACTTACTCGTATTATGTATACTGTTGATGCATGTATACTTAAATATATATGCTATCACAATAAAAATAATTTTAAACTCGTGATTTTATAACTCTAAATTGTTTTTATAAAATACTAACTACTAGATCAAATTACTCCAAGAAGTGGGACTAATTTTGTCTCACGTTCATAGATCAGTGGCTGACAAACTTATATTATAATTATTGGTGGGGAACAATAGCAATTGAAATATTAAAATAGCGTCATTAGAGGTCCTTAAAATCAAAACCAGCAAGAATTATTTAATATATCAAAATGTAAATCTATTTTATTATTCACTTCCATGCGCTTAGCTTTAATCTAATGGATGGATCTCATCTCAACAAATTTAATATTGTATAATATATAATTATGTATATATAACGTTATATACATCATACGTATATTATTGGTAGGATGTAGGTGTACAAATATGTGTGCATATATGAATATAATTATATATATATATATGTTATACTATTATGTATTATACATAAAACTACCTGTAAATTATATATATATGCATTACATATATGTATTTTATATATGTTATATTATCTATATGCTTATGTATAATATGAGTGTTTTAAATAATATGTCCGTATTACAAATATACATATTATTTAAACACATATATTAAAATAAGTTATATGTATTATGTATATATACTTGTATAAAATATATGTATTTTAAATAAGATGTAGCATTTGACGTTATAAGGGAGACGTTAAAACAAAACAAATAGAAGAGACTTACTTCATTCGCCTGTCGACTGGGCCTGCGGGGAACAA
>CABFOV010003607.1:0-41045 GCA_902141375.1 Timema poppense
GCAAATTGTTGTATAGGTCAAACTGAAGGCCTATTAACGTTTATCTGGTCCTAATGCTCTTCTGCAATTTAATCATTTGTTATTTATTTTTGACCCTCTTTATTTTATGTATATGTGCCCCTGCCCTTGTCCATTAGAGGAGAAGGAGGGCGGTACAACTTGAGGAGTCATAGTCTAGTGTGTTTCCAAAATATACCATTATCTTACTATAGTTTAGTTTTAAAACACGCTACAAACAGTATTTGTTTGCAACCGTCCCAGTAAATTACGAGCAGCGCTGGAATTCCCTCGCTCTTTGTGAACGTGCCGTGTCCGATCAAAGCAAGCAGAGAAACAAAAACGAGCCGGTTTATGAAGCGTGGTTCTGTCGATTAACTCGTTATTGATTCGCTAAATACAACCGGGTTTTACCCGCCAGAATGAACATCTCCACCGACCTCGTCTGGCGAGATTGACGGTGTAATGGAGAGTAGGGGTTTGGTTCTAGGTCAGTCCACAAGGGATAGAATGCCTTAGGTATATGTTGTATTTTTATTTTATTTTTAGCGCCACCTCTTTCTACCCGTTAGGGTTGTACGCTATATTTAGAGCAAGTGTATCCACATTTGCATGGAGGGGAAGTGGAAAGCCATTTTGGAAACCACATCTCAATACACCAAACCTATATTTGAACCTGAATCTCTTCGTTATCGGCAGTCTAGTCTACAGTGAGAGTAGCACCTTCGACCACGTGGGCACCAAAGCGGGTGATATATGTTGTACATATAAATACATATAGTAGGGTGAGGAATTTAAATGCATCGTGGATTTTAAAAAATATGTATATACATTTTAATTGTAATTTATAATTCTTAAGATTTACATAGTTGTATAACTTATTTATTGATAATTTCATTGGTCTTTTTCTATTAGTTCTTATTAAACCTCCAGGCTGTATCAATGATTTTAGCCATGCTAATACGATAGATAATATTAAGTAAATATGTAGAGTAAGAAATGTACCTACGTTTATGTACAGGGAGAGTTATAAATCATATATTATAAAACACCCTTAGCACACACAACTGGGATTTGATCACGGACTTCCTCTTAGAAAGATTGAAATTATTCTGTAAATAGAACACAACATTCTTATAACAATAAACGTAAGGTCAGTTATAGTCTTGTTATATGCGTCACTATTACGATTTAACACATTGCCATTTCATATCACAATGACATCGAAAGAACTAGAAGATAATTAAAATAAAACCCTCTTTGGTGGCCGCATGGTCTAAGGTGTCACTTTTGCAATCTACTAGACTATCGATGACAAGGATATCGAATTTAGAATATGGGTCGGATGTACTGACGGTGGTTTATCCAAAATGGTTTTCCACTCTCCCTCCACGTGAATTCGGGTGCACCTCTCATAAATATAACCTTACTTATCCCTAAAACCATTGATGTAATTAGTACATAGGCGTATAAACCAGATGGGTGCTAAGAAATTAAATTAAAAACAAACATTATTGTCAGCATAAAATTATTTAACAGAAGACAGTACAAACAACTCATTTTAAACTAAATAAAGTATCTACATTCAGCTCTCGTTTGTTTTGTGATCCTTAATTAACTTCATCCCTATTTTTTAAGATGTTGATTTATTTTACTGAATAAACCAATGAACCAAGTAACTGTGTAATTTAATCAAACCTAAATCAAAACACATATTATCTGGTATTATTTACAAATGTTACTTACTATAGTTAACAATATACTATACCATTCTAGGTATATAAAGACGATACTCAACTTGCGGCTGGCTATGTTCCTACTAATTTCATTCCCAATCGAGAGGAACGTGGATTCTTTAAAATATTAATCTAATCTTGTTTTTTCTATCAATCGGAGGACTCGAATCTTTGTTGGCAAGACTGAGGGTGTTTCATTAACCGTTTTACCACTTTCCTTTCATGAAAATACGGGGTACACTCCCTCTAAACCGTACCATCTTTTTATATATCCAACTAGTGTAATTAAAATGCGTGCAGTTCATACGGGTAGTAAGATACGGTGGAAAGAATATTATTTGCTGTAAGAGATATTCTAATACAGTGGTTCCCAAAATTTTGGGTCGATGGGCAATTTTTGAGTCTTTGAAATGTTAAAATTTTGTAAAAATTATAATAATTTTAAAACTTTTATTTGAGGTATTTAACGTGCAGTTTCTGCACCGACTGATTATATCAGTACATGATAATTTCTATGAGCGAGGGCGAAAGGTCCTATCAATTTTTCCGCGAAAGGTATTTTCCCATACTTTCCGGGGTTATTTTACCTGTCACAATTGATATGGGACCAACTTGCCTCCCAAAAGAAGTTGTGCTATGATCTATTCAACCTAGGCGAAACACGAAGGTTTGTTGCTCAAAGAATTGGGTTATGGATCTGTAATTTTTGGAACCACTTACAACTATGTGCTATGTGATCCCATGCACGTAAAATAGTATTGATAGATTTCTTGGCCTACAGACGTGTATAAATATTTATTCTCGCTACCAGCTCTATAATTCCCGATATATAACTGCACATAGGAGATAGGATAATGACTCATATTTGTATTTGAAAAATCCTACCACGTGGAAAATTTAGAACTATACTACAAAAACAAAGAAAATTATCTTAAACTAAGTACAACAGTGATGCCTACTGATGTTTAAAACGGACTGACTAAACATCAATGCAGATTATTAGTGAGTAGAAATTCTTAACGTTGATTGGTATGAATAAGATGTTAAATTATATATTTATTTCCATTGCACCTCCTGAAAAACGACACGATACAAGTTTAAGAATTGGTTTTAATCTCATATCTTAGTATAAAATTTATTCTAGACTTAGTTTACATTTTTAAATTGCTCGTGCCATGACCAAGCTTATAATAGGACTTCCGGAGTTTACATTGAAAAATAACTGATAAAACAAAAGAAAACCTATTTTTTAATACACAATTAATTCAAAATAAAGCTAACATTAATTCTTGTATAAAATAAAAATGTTTGTATAAAATATATGTATCTATAAATAAATTGATATTAATAAAATAATTAGCCTTTTTTTATAAGAAGATTAATCCTACCAAACTATGTTTTCATTAAATTATAGATAGTTATATTACTTCAAAGAGAAACATTAAAATAATTTAACACTAGAAAAGAGCATCACCAGGACGGGTAGTAAGAAGTAGTGCTAAGAAAAAAACACTTATAAGGTTTTAAAAAAGGATCGTATGTCCTGTAATTTAACAGGATATCACCAAAAAATTGTAAAAGTGCAATTGGTACGGTACCCTTAAATTCAAGATTTTAATGCTTTGGTGAGAGCTATAAAAAAGGATTTTTGAATTCAGCTTTCAATAAATAAGATAATAATATTTTATGGGTTAGCTGATATTGGTGCTAGATATGTAATATAGTAGTTTACCAAATAGAAAAATCCTAATAATTAAAACCTATAATGTAGATAATATAATACATTCTGAAAACGGGAGATTTGTATTTGTGTGGCTAAGTAAATATAAAAAAGTGTGAGTCACACTGACATAAAGAGCGCAAGACGTGAGGAAGTATAAAACTTCTATCAAAATTAGCACTCCATATGGTATTGAGCTTATTCACTACTAAAATTTCCTGGGTATTTTCTCAGCCAATAGAACAATAATGTGTTATTATTATTATTATTATTAGCACCGCGTCTTACTACCCGTTCGGGGTATACGCACTTACGCTAATGTGTAATGGTAGGGTGATAGTGAGATGAGATGGAGGACCTACAGTTTAACGTGGAATCCGAACCACGGTGGAGGCCTGGCATTCCTCACATTCACAAAATGTCTTGTCAGAGGTGAAGGAAGGGTTTGGTAATCAGATAAATCTTTGCCGGGACCGAGGATCGAACCCCGGCCGCCAGCATAGAAGTCTGACACCTTACCCCTAGACCGCCAGGTCACCAACAATAATGTTTAATAAATCAAGTAAACCCAACAAGTTTGGCATGGAAAAACTGGTCATGATATATAAACCATTCCTCTCCTTCTCCCTCCACCCTCGCTACCCCCATTCCACTCCTGCCATAGGTACACCCCTGGTGGTAATTGCTCTAATTCCCAGTCAAGAAATAATTGATGGAATTATGTCACTCTCGAACTCAGACCTCACTCGGAACTATGCAATCTGCCTTACAGGAGAGTATTGTGTGTTGCCTACAAAATATATTCTCGGCGAGATTAGCAACATTAAATAATATTTCACATTGCGAGGACTAAACTGAATCACAAATGATTAATACATCTCCAAACCTGTGTTGTATTAAGTCCCGTTGGCCTAGTTGCCATCATAGTCAGTAAAAGTGTTGAACCATTGTATTGGCCAAGATAAATGTATAAAATAAAGATAAATGTTTAATTTGTACTTGAATGATCTAATTTGTAAGAAAGTGTATTAATAAAAATGTTTTTAAAATTGAAGGTAGTCTGTACCAGAGGACATAACAGTATTGTATGGACTAGACATTTTGTTTAGCGCCTAAACATTTTCATCCTGATTGGTTGCTTTTATACTGTACTGCACCTTTCTACTTTATGATATCTTGCACACCACCTCACAATCGTTACAGCCGGCTCTTTTATTGTTTATCTAGACACTTCCTCGATGAACAAGTGACTATTAAAGGTGGATTCATGGAAACTTATATCATTTTTATTTTAATAAATCACTTGTTCCAATAGTATTGTTACTATTGATTTTGTTTTTTAATTAGTCACTGTAAAATAAATTTGATGATTTCATCGTATCTCACTACCCGTAATTATTATACACATATATATATATATGTATATAGGCTGTTCGGAAACTCATAGCCCAAACCACACAGATAGCTTGTTTGAACAAAATGTAATACCAAATCCATATACACTTACATACAGAACCTGCTTCTGTGGTTGCATAGATTAAGGCGTCCTTCTCAAATTACGCTTAGCCTGTCGATTACAGGGAGATCGGGGTTTAAATTCCCGTCGAGTGTACTGAGGGGCTTTATTCTAAAATATATATCCACTCTCCCTCCGAGCAAATGCAAGTACATTTCCTTTGAATTCAACCTTCCAAATTCCTAACTCACTAACGTAATTATTACATCTGCGTAAAATCCGAACGGATAGTAATACATGACGATTTATTTTATTGTATTTCTAGAGATGGACAGTAATTGTGTACAATATTAATTGGCGTGCTGGATCCAGGATTCATATTCTACGACTGTCTTATTTAAATTCCTAGTTTAATGTTGTTATTAGGTGTTCTGTCTTTTGACAGGTCCATTCTTTTGTCAGTGAACTTAAACTACCAATGCACCCTGTCCTATTTCTCATCCTTCACCTCCCAGAATTTTGTTATTTCCTTCAACCCTTCCTTCTACGACGTAGTACAGATGACAGTTCCTCCTAAAGATGTGTCCGATCCAGTTTTCTTTGTACCAAAGAATAACATCAAATATCTCTCTTCACACCCAATCTCTTAGGACTTGTTCATTTGTCACCCTGACTGTCCATCTAATCTTCTCGAGTATTCTTCAGCTCCACATTTCAAAGCTCTCCAAGTAATTCTTTACTGTCTTCCTAATAGTCCAGATTTCTGTTCCTAATGTGTCATTTCATCAGTTTCTTCCTCAGTTCCAAACACAGCTTGCTGGTCAGCAGTAACCTCTTCTTGTTGATAGTTTCCTGGGCCATGGTGATCCTCGACCTAATTTCCTTGGTACAGTAGGCATTCTATGTCATCCGACTTCCCGGGTATTTTCCAACTCCTGATTTTCAATTTTTTTGAAATCACTACCACTTTTGACTTCTCAATGTTGCTCTCCATGTCATACCTTCTACTTATCTCCACTATTTGTCCCCATATTTCCTGCAAATCTTCTTTATTTTTGGCTAGCAGTGCTAGATCATCTGCATAGTTTTTTGTGTTGTTGACGCGTTCTCCTATTCTGAAACTACCACGTCCCTCCAGGGATTCCCTCACCACCCACTCTCCATACAAGTTGAAGTTTAATATATACGTACTATATCCCATATATCCCTTTGAATAGAACATTAATCAAAACTTTATCTTTAATTTCATTTAATGAACAAATGTATACAGGACTATCAACAATTATATATTCCAAAAATGTGATATTGCTTTACATTTGGGTATTGATAATGGAATATTTCAAGCGTAGTTACTCGACAGCTCTGCTCCACAAAATGTTTTAAATACACATTTGATTAATGATCATTCTTTATGGCATCATATTTTATCAGATAAAATAAACCTAGAAGAATATATTTAATGCTGAATTTAAATTCAGTTTATTCTGGATGTTATTAAAATAAATAGTTACTATATAATATGTATACACGTTTAAATTGTATAAAACATATATTTTTAAATGAACATATAATATATACTACATTTAGTACATATTTGTATATACTTATCTTTCAAATTATTTCATTTTATGGATATCTTTGAGTTTTATCAAAGAAAATGATTGTTAGTATCAAGCATAAAATCTAGCGTACGTCTTGTTATTGCTTGATAGAAATAAATCAATTAGTTCGTATTTATTTTACAAGTACTTAGTATCCGAGTAAGACTAATATCCCCTGAAAATGTCTGGATGGAAGAAGTTAAGATACGTACTTATGCGGGTTTATTAATAAAAAACTTTTTGTCCAAAATAAATAAAATATTGCTTGTATAAATATGTTTATTTTAATTTTGTACACGTATTAATCTCAACCTTTCTTGAATATGTGCGATATATTGACATATATTCAAGAAGTGTTAAGATGACTATGCGACGGAAAGTAAACTAAAATTATCTGCTAGAACACGATATTATTATTATTATATTAATTATATAATAATACCTACTTTGATCTTAATATTAGTCCAGGACCCACCTAGGTGGCCGCATGGTCTAAGGCGCTACTCTCGCAGTAGACTAAACTGCTGATGATGTAAATATCTAGGTTCGAGTCTCGGTTTGGTTAATGTGAGTGGATTTACGAAATGGTTTCTCACCATCCCTTCACGCAAATATGGGTACACTTCCTTTAAATATAACCTTTCTAATCCCTAAAACTATTAGCTTAATTGTCAAGCCTACATAAGCGTATAATACGAACAGGTAGTAGGACGTGATGCTTTATATACATATATATTAGTCCGGCACATGTCTGCCAGAGGTTAGGCTAGGTTTGCTAGTCTCCACCATTATTTTTTGTGAATATAATTCCGCAGGTTGCTATTGAGGATTTGTAATGTATGTTGGTTGTTTATAAAATTTCATAAATGGTTGATACATTTACGTGTTGGTACTTTTCAGGCTTCATGTAAATTGAATTATTTTAAAACAAAATCCTGAATTGTATCAATTTGGACATCTCTAGAGCAAACAACATGGTAGTTCTTTAAGCAGTAGAACTCACTCCCTTCATGTTATCATCGTTATTACAGTCTTGAGAATTTATCTTTGGATATAGAGTTAAAATAAATCCAATAATTTCTCCTACCTAGATACGTGATCGATTGCTTAGATTTATCAAGTAAATCACTTGAGATGATTTATTAAACGATAAACCTATTATTATTATTATTATTATTATTATTATCACCGCGTCTTACTACCCAATCGGGTTATACGCACTTACGTTAATGTGTAATGGTAGGGTTATTGTGAGATGAAATGGAGGACCTACAGTTTAACGTGGGATCCGAACCACGGTGGAGGCCTGGCATTCCCCACATTCACAAGATGTCTCGTCGGAGTTGAAGGAAGGGTTTGGTAATCAGATAAATCTGTGCCGGGACCGAGGATTGAACCCCGGACCCCCAACACAAAAGTCCGACACCTTACCCCTAGACCACCAAGTCACCTAATGAGTGATCACCATATTGAAACGGATGGCCTGATTGAAAAAAATATGTTCAGTATGTACATTGTTCATCCTAGGTTTATGTATTATCCCTGCAGAATTTCGTTAAAATTGGTATTTGCGTTTAACAGTCATCGCGGTAGTTGACTGTGTAGATTCATTTTCACCGCCCACAGCACTTGTTGTCGACTGTACGCATCTAATTTCATCACCCACAGCACTTGTTTGTCGACTATACGCACTCACTTTCAACAAACATCACCGCTACACAAGCGAGCTAGATCTTAGGGCAATCTTCGTAGCTATATTCCATTAACGGTAGGAATTACTCTCTGAAAGGTCGTTTTTCCTACCAATATCCTACTATATAATAGATTTCTGGTAGGAAAAAAGGCCTTTCAGAAAACAATTCCTACCGTGAACAGACTTTAACTTGCCAATGATGCCTTAATAATTATATCATGTTCTGAAAATTGAAAATTGACACCTGGATACGGGAATCGAACCTGGGACCTTTGGTTTAGTACGCCAATGCTCTTACCACTGAGCTATTCAGGATTCGTCCCGTGCCCATGGTCATTCTCCACTCTTCACTCATATTTTAAGGCAGAGTCTATGATGGACGTGCGGAAATCGTTGGCTACAAATGTCTGATTAATCAAGATCACGAGCTATCAGATAACGCAGCCACCTTCGACTCTGTAGTTGGCTCATTGCAGCCATTTGTACAATTATTATAACTGTACGGGATTGCATATTTAAGAATCAAATAGCCAAAGCTATTATTTATGCTATAATTTATATAGGTTATTTTAAATGTAACGACACTAGCACCATCTACTGTATCATATGAAGTTGGTTCGTGAACTAAAGAATTGATTAGAGGATATTTTCTATTTTTATTTTGAAGAAACAGCTGACTAGTAGTGGCGATTTTAAATATGACATATATAAATTAAATAAACTAATTGTTAGTTTTAATAGTAATGATTTGCTCTTTTTCATTGTTTAAACTTCTTGTGTGTGTGCATGTGTATGTGTATGTGTGTGTGTGTGTGTTTGATTTACTAAAGTTTGTTTAGCTAGTTTGTCTAGCAATGTGCTATTTTGTTTGGAGGATCCAAATAGGTTTTTGATATTCTTTTCTTCCAAAGAGAATGTTTTAAACTGTTCTAGAATAAACGAATTTAAAAAAATTAAATACACGTTTTGGCCTTCAGCCATCTTCTTGAAAATTAACAGGAAGGGAACCTGTAACTTCTTTTTTTTTTCTAGATCTTTAAATTAGGGTAATTAATTATTATTAAAATAATCTAAATGAACAAAATATTTCAAGGCCTTAAGAAACATATGTATGAAATTTTATTGGAAAATGCTATTGACTAAAAGGCCAGAATTTTGATTTCTTATCTGAGCTTTAGTTTTCCCATGACACTGAAGATTCAACATTAGTGATACCTGAACTATATTAATTTTCTTCCACTGTTATTTAATATATGGACCTTTTGCCAATTTTTTGAAAGGAGAACTATTTTATAATATTCCTAGATTCTAATCCACTAAATTTTTTCTTAAATGTTTTTCCACTCTCCCTCCGTGCAAATGCGGATTCACTTTCTCTGTATTCAACCTTCCCAATTCCTAACCCATTAGTGCAATTAGTACTTTAGCGTAAAACCCGAATGGGTAATAAAACGCGGTGCTAAATAAATAAAGAAAATATTCCACTAAATTCATGGAACAATATTATAGCTACAAGACTTTAAATATTCAATAAAAGAAAAAGATTATTTTTAAGTATTTATGGTGGAAATAATTTTTAACTATTTATCTTATTGTATTTAATTTAAGTATAACCCAAACAGGTGGTAAGATAGGGTGCCTAAAAATATATTTAAATATCAAATCAAACAAATCGTTGGCATTTTGATGTTAATTTTCTGTTGTAGATTTAAATGTGTACCGTGTATAGCTTCTTCTTTCTTTAACTTGTATTTATCAAGACACTTTTAGTAGGTGAGGTGAGTTGGTTTCCTTGTGTGAGCACCCAGTGGCCTCAAGAAAGTTAGTCGTCGTGACACCGTTGTGGCTAAACGAGGAGAAAATACGCCAGGGTCGAATACACATGTAATAATCACGCTAATGTTCTAAGAGATGAGGAAGGTTGAATTTAGAAAAGTTTTACCAACATTTACGTGGAGGGATGTTGAAAAACCATTTAGTAAAAACCTAAGTACAACCAACTGAGATTCGAACCTTGCTCTCCCTATCATTGGTAGTCTAGTCTATTGTGAGGGTGACGTCTTAGGCCATGTGGTCACCAGAGCAGTTACTCGTTCAGTAAAAGTCCATAATTATTACAATTCCATGTTCATACATTTCATTATTATTTTAGTGCCGCGTCTTACTACCCGTTAAGGTTATATGTTCATGTACTATTTACTCTAATGGTTATAGGCATGAGAAAGGCTGTATTTATAGAAAGTGTATCCATATTTGCGTGGAGGGAGAGTGTAAAACCATTTCGGAAAATCCAGCCTCAGTACACCCGACTGATATTCAAAACTCGATCTCCCTATCATAAGCATTTTAGTCTACTGCGAGATTGCCGCGTAAGACCATAGCGGGTATTTTCATTGTTCTCACTTCCCCGTAGGTATATTTGTCCACTACCGGGACACAGGGCGAAGTCTCAGGAAGGGGGCGGGGGGGTCCGTGAGGGAACGAAGCTTCACGGAACATGTAATAAGCCCTGGCTCAGCTCTTGATTGGAACCGCGAGTTCAGCGAGCTAATGAATGGCGTTCCGAGTCCAAGCAGATTACACTCAGCCCCTAATAAACCAAATGGACTTGTTCTATGATTTATTAGTAGCCCTTCATAGTACATAGTTTACAACCATCATTGCTTTGGGGGGAAGTTGGAGGGGGAGGCGAGTTTCCTTTTCTTTCATTTCAAATATTGAGAGAATATTACAGTTATCACGTCACACTATCCGGCCGTGCTATCCACACCTAATTCAACTAATAGGGTATATATTTGTAAGGAGGGATTAAGATTAACTGCATCTGTAATTGTGTAAAGAGGAGGGGGAAACCACTTTGTAAAAATTACTCAAAATACATTCACAGCGCGTATTTGAACCCCGACCTCATCGTCACCAACAATAAGATGGCCTGGATAGAACTAACTTAAGATAGGGATATGTTGTAATGAGGTGGACTGGATAGAACTAGCTAAATATAGGGATAGGGTGTAATGAGTTGGACTGGATAGAACTAGCTAAATATAGGGATAGGGTGTAATGAGGGACTGGATAGAACTAGCTAAATATAGGAATAGGCTGTAATGAGGAACTGGATAGAACTAGCTCAATATAGGATATGTTGTAATGAGGTGGACTGGATATAACTAGCTAAATATAGGGATAGGGTGTAATGAGGGACTGAATATAACTAGCTAAATATAGGGATAGGGTGTAATGAGGGACTGAATATAACTAGCTAAATATAGGGATAGGGTGTAATGAAGGACTGGATAGAACAAGCTAAATATAGGGATATGTTGTAATGAGGTGGACTGGATAGAACTAGCTAAATATAGGGATAGGGTGTAATGAGGGACTGGATAGAACTAGCTCAATATAGGATAGAGTGTAATGAGGTGGACTGGATAGAACTAGCTCAAGATAGGGATGGAGTGGATAAGTGTAGATGAAATACTATTCTAAGCGCGGCAGAGAAATTTCTATTTACTATTGGCCTAGAGTAAGTAAGCAGCCAATCTTACACATTTATCCATCAATACCCATATTATTGACTAATCGGAAGTTAGACAAAACAATTTATGTATTTAGTCAAATAATGCTGTATAGTTCACAAATAAACTCCTATGTGAATCAGACATTCAAGGGTTTGGTGTTATGGCCTCGAAAGTATCTATTATCTAAGTTGCTCTCTTTAGAAGAACAACGCTTCCATGATCTTGACAACCCTCGACGAGTTATTGAATAGTTCACCAATTTGAAGGATTGTTTTAGAACTAACATTTTCATGAGAGTGTGGTAGCTCAATCAAATATTACTTTCTTTAATCGATAAAATATTGTAACCATGATCATTTTCTGCCTCAAGATTATAATGGTTTTTGAGTGTTATCAACTCCCAAACCCTCCAAAAATGAATCTCTCTAGTCTACAGTCAAAATGGTTTATCGCAATGGCTATCAAACTTGCTAGTCACACGTACCCTCTAGCCAGAGAACAGCCGATTCACAGAGCCTCTAACAAGGGAACAGCTGATTAACGTACCAGTTAATGTAGGATAAACTATATTAAAAAATTAAACTCATAAATTTATAATATATTGTATGGACAAATTAGGTATTTTTTTAATGTAACTATAATCACAATAAAAATGAAAATGAAATAAATTAAGATATTGTATTTATAAATTTATAATCACTGATAATTTATGTGAGGAATGGAACTGTTTGTTTGACTTTAAAATATCATTGAAATCTGTAGCAATTTTATTTACCAACTCCTTGATTCTCATTCCACACTAAGACAATTTCATTTCACATTTTTTCATATCTCAGAGAGCAGAAAAAGCTTTGCTCGCACAGATAAGTTGTTGGAAAAGGCATCAAATGTTTCAGCGCTTTCTCTGAAAGTTCTTTGTGCTGGCTGACGAGAAAACTAATATAAAAGTGAATTTCAAATTCTCTACTCAAAGATGTGGACATAAGAGATGTAGCAAATCCCCAGGCTCGATTTATCACCAGCATTTAATATGAGAAGGCCTCTCCATTGGGTTTAATGTACACCAGTGATTTACCCTTTTGTATAACATTTTATAAGATCTACAATATATATTAGGGTCTTGTGGACCCCTTTAACGAGCCTCGGGACTACTGTGGGCCCGCGGACCACACTTTTAGATTCTATGGTTTAGTGCATGGTGTTAAAACTTGATATTTAGATGTTATATATATATAATATGCCTCAGGGCCTAATCGTTGTTATGTTTCTAGAACTAAAATTAAATGATGGCTCGTTTTTGAGAATTCAAATTTATTTTTATTTAAAATGGTGTTCAATTAAGATATCTAGCAAGTGTGTTTACATTATAAGTAACCTTGTGCGTTCTACTTGCTTATCGGAGGAAATTTTATTGTATTTACTACTGATTTTTGAAATTTTGAATTTTCCTAAAAATTACTCTAACAATTTTATGCAAGATTTATAATCAAGTAGGGTTTTATTTGACAAATAAATATGTAGGTGTTTCAAAAGTATATTCATAAGCATAATTAATTTACTTAAGGATTAATTTGGAAAATTGTATGTGTTTTTAAATTGACTCAAACGATTTTGTTCGAAATTTACATAGTAGGAATGTTTTGCATTATGAATAACATTTTTTACTTGATTTTCAAAGAAAAATATAATTGTTTACTAAATACTTTTTTAACTTTACATATATTTGTGGGAAAGTATGTACGATTTTGACGTACAGTGTATTCTAATTCCCTTTAGAACTTATTATTAAATAAAAAATGTATGTTATTATTGTTTCAAATTTGTGAATTGAAAATTATGAGTTCTAGTACCCACTACCTGAGTAGGTCATAAGACCAACCCATTAAGAATAAATAAATAAGACTTACTGTAATGTTTTATGGAATATATAACTTACTTATAATTGAATCAATGATTTCATCCTGTCGCCAATTGAATGACAGAAGTAGACTAAATGTGTTAAAAGAATGTCTCTATTATGTAAATAAGTTTTGGTAGCTCGGAGAATGTTACTGTGTTTATGTAAATTTGAGTTGTTTCTAAAAGGTTATGAAAGCTATTATCTCATAGCGACATATAAATAGGGTATTGTCCCTTTCCTATTAACCTACTTCAGTGTATTATTTTGTTCAAAATCTAGTTTGTAGTTATTAAAGTTTGCTCCTAGCACGGTGCAAATTTTCTACTGGAAAACTTTAGTCGTTCCTGTGTATGCTGTAGTGTCTAAAATAACTTTGTCATTCATAGCAAGTATGACATAAGAGAAGATATTTTAACTATTTTATATTATATTGTATTACATAAAAGCTTGAATAATATATTCTTAAAAAAATATTTAAGAATCGTTTTACACTCACATTTAGATATTGTTTTTGAAACAAGAGATTTTTAGTAGAGATAGGCCAAATCAATGAGAATAAATGAATCAGAATATTTATTTTACCTGGGAATTCAGAAACTTGAGTTGGTATATTTAATTTACCCACGAATTTTGAATCTCGACTTTAAATAATCAATTTGCCAATTAATTCCGAGTCAAAATGTTCAATTTATTAATTAATTCCAAATCTTCTAGTCAAAGTAAATTTTAATTTGTTTACATATTTGTTTTCACATATCAAATAAAATGTTGTAATCGTGAAAATGTTATACCTCAATATATGTATAGATCGTCACGTTTTAGGTACCCCTGATTTTTTTTAAGATCTTAAAATGTTGTCTCCCCCCTGTAGCGTTTTATAAAAAACTACAACGTTCGGGTAAAAAAAAAACAGGACACCTAATTACGTCTGGTCATATTCCACCACAACTACAATGTCTAAACCCACCAATAGAGATAGGCGATATATCATTGACTGTGATTTTTTCACCGATACCATTTGATCACTGATACTCCCAGTTACTCGATCTCAAAAGTATCGGTGATTGAGATATCAGTGATCGGAGATACTCGCATACTCGCAATACTCACAATACTCGAGCTACGGAGCTAGTATTGCTTCTTTTTCTAGACACTCGAATAAATACTCGCTTCACGGCCTTTGTTATTCTTTTATTTTCTACCAACTAATTGAAAATCGACATTATTGACTGGCATGTTTAACGTGTTATTTATATTTAAAACACTTGATCTCTTAGAGATCATTTATCAAAAACAGTATAAGATTGCTACGTAAAAATGACTTTGTTGTTAAGAGCAAAATTCAAAAACAAGCTTACTAACAAATCACATTTCGGATTCTTTTTAAAAGTAGGCTACGAAAAAAAATCACATAACACAAATTACATAACATTTCACTATAAAATACTAAATAACATATTTTATTTCTCTATTTTTCAATTGTATTAAACTTCTTAAAACGCATACTTTTGTATTGACTGTACATTAGTCAGGCAACATGAAACCCGGAGATTAGGTAGCTGTATGTCAATAATGTCAATGTCTGTGCCGACAGAAAGAGCTTATGTTAAGTCTTTAAGTATCGAATTCCATTGCAAGCCGCCAAACTTCCAAGTAATTAGTTCTCCTTTCAAGTTCAAACCGACAACCGAATGTCATGGGATTATTCGAGTAAATACCCAGTACTCAGAAATACTCCATACTCGATACTCGATACTCGATTGTACGCGCCTACTCGGACAGCAGCTAAATACTAACAGTGAAAAATCACCGGTATAAATCACCGATATTTTAAAATCACAATCACTGTATTCACTGATATCGTAAAATCACTGTTTTTCCCATCTCTACCCACCAGTGCCCCATTCTTCTGTGTACGTACCAAGCTGGCTATCTCACACAGGGACAACCGACTAACGAGAACGTGTTATTTGGACTGAGATCGCGAGATGATGAGGCGTGTCAACATCGTGTGTTCGCTAAGGACGCCGGGAAGAGTGAAGTAAGACGTTTCCTGCGCTAGATGGTGGAATGTGCCTATAATACTGTTCTGAATCTTTCCAGGGCCTGCTCGTCACATGTTCCCCGTCTACTACTACCCCTCCCCTCTCTTTTCTCCCGTCTTGTGTGTGTAACCCCTACTTCCCCCTCTCTGAGCAATAGATATATAATAAATACCGCCAGGAGATCTGAGGAAAATACACTCTTGGCAGGGCATTCATTTTGGCCACGTCTACGTGTTCCCTAAACAAAATGTAAGATTCAAATTAGGTTTCGGCTTTTGTAAGTCTAAATTCTTTTTCGGCTTTAAATTGTAATAAATGTTCAGAGTCCTTTCATAAGGAGTAGTATGTTAAATATTCAGAGTCCTTACTAAGGTAAGTATGTCATATATTCAGATTTATTTTTTAGTCATTTTTACTTATAAATGAAATTAATAATATTGCAAGGTAAATACATAAGATGTTTTCTGTGGATCAAATATATTATATATATATATATATATGTTTTTTCACCAATATTATTATTATTATTATTATTAGCACCGCGTCTTACTACCCGTTTGGGTTTTACGCACTTACGCTAATGTGTAATGGTACGGTGATTGTGAGATGAAATGAAGGACCTACACTTTAACGTGGAATCCGAACCACGGTGGAGGCCTGGCATTCCTCACATTCACAAGATGTCTTGTCAGAGGTAAAGGAAGGGTTTGGTAATCAGATAAATCTGTGCCGGGACCGAGGATTGAACCCCGGCCGCAAGCACAGAAGTCTGAAACCTTACCCCTAGACCACCAGGTCACCTTTTTTACCAATAAAACTTGCACTTATTTTCGGTAGCGCAATAGTGCCGAGTGGGTTCGGTGGAAACTTGAGTGTATATATTATATTATAATATATGTTTTGAGTGTCCTATCTGCCCACTCTTCATTTAGTCTCCCCTTGTTTTATAATTTTATTACTTTGTATGCCTGCCTTTGTCCTGAAGGACGGAAAGGGGCTACAACCCTTTATATGTACTTGGGATGGAGCTGAAATTGTTATACGGATGTCATTGCAACTTGATATTTAAATATTTATTACACTATCATACCTCAAGAAAATTGCTGTATTTTGATTTTTACCCTCGAATTGAGGGAGATTAATGATTACTATTTTGTTTTAATATTAAAGTTTTCGAAAATTTTAAAACACTTTTGTTTAAAATGGTAATATTGAGAGTGAAGGTAATGTGTTGATTTTTCTGAAAAATAAATATATATTTTAAGGTAAATAATAAATAATTCGCTTTTTTAAGTTTTGAATTAAAAATAATGCTAAAATAATTTTATTGAATGGGTTTTTGTTGAGTTTTTTTATATCATCAATATAATTGACTGTGTTTCTTTAGGAAAAAGAACTAAGAAGTTGTTTTCTGATAACTGATTTTTGAAACTTGGCAAAAAATTCAAGAGATTATATGAAAAAGTATGTAAAATATTAGTAGAGCATCTTTATTAATTAAATGTCTATATAAAAAATAATTCCTTAGCTAGATGCTAAATTTTTTTGTTATGATGTGTATATACATTCAGTTAAGTGGCAAACTAATAGCTAATTGTCTAATTATGTTGGATAAAACCCCTATAAGGCTTCATCATAAATATAAACAGAATCCAGTTTCAAAATTTGCAGAAAATAACCTTTTTTGTATTTCATTTACTTTATAATACTCGAGTCTCAAATATCTTCAAGGATCATAGGAATTCAAGGACTCTGAAGACTCAGCACTGGTTTGTACTAACACTCACCTACCTCAACAAATGACCTCATTTTGATTAAAGTAAATACAAATTATTCATCATCAAAATGTTTATAAAGCGTTGTAGGGACATATCAATAAAAATCAATTATTTATATCGAGAAATACTAATTATTATTATTATTATAAGGTATTTATATTGCACTTTCTGAACCAACTGATTATATCAACACAAGACTTATAAACTAATTTAAATCTAGAGCAGACACAACATCCAACCGTTAATTTATCAACGTGAACGGAGAAACCCATATTTAACCAATAATACATTTTTCAGCCATTTCTAAATTGAGCCCGGAACCCTCATCTCAATATACAGACACACCACCAAATGAGCTAAGGTGTCGGACAGTTAGAATCCACTACTATTATTTTTCCCGCTAGGTGTGGCTTGAAATGCTTCTCACATGGATACGTCACAAAATGTATGTAAATAAACCCGTATTTACCCACGAGATATTTTAGTTTTAGCGCCATGTTTTACTATCTGTTTGGGTTATACGCCTGTATACTAACTACTCTAATGTGTTAGGGGTTCGGAAGGTGCAATTTAGAGACAGTGCAGACAATTTGGTGTGGAGGGAGAGTGGAAAACCATTTAGGAAAACCATCCTCATTGCACCTGACTGGGAGTGAACCTCTATCTCTCCGTCTTCGGAATTCTAGTATATTGAGAGAATAGCATCTTAGACCATGCACCCACCGAAGTGTATTATATGAAAATACGTTACTATACTAGGTTTAATATAAAATCAAAAGCTGCATGGTTTTCCCAGTGTCAACGTGTTTAAGTGGCATGCTAAGCTTTGACTCAAAGCGCTATCCAGGAAACTAATTTCAAGTATTGTTATAATCTGCAAACAACCAACCTTTATATTATTAATAATTGTTGGTGTCTAGCAACCTTTAGCTAATATCAATTTTACACAACAGACACATGCTTCTTCTTTGTGTTGTAAGCCTGATTCAGCCAGCCAAATCCAAAACAAGTTCGTAAAAATATAACAGATATCATTATCATTATTACCTGAACCAACCACAAAAATATTTCATCAAACTTAAAGTAATTAAAAATAAAATAAACAGAACAAATTTTAACATTGTAGTATACTAAATGATTGAAAATAATCATTACCGTGAGTACGAATTATAGAAACTAATATTGACAATTCTAATGAACCTTCACAAACTCCTAATGTCAAAAAAAACTATTATAAAATAAAAATAATAATTAAAACAATTAATAAATATATATAAAATTAAATCAAAATTATAAATTCTAATCTCAACAAAAAAAGAGTATATGTTTACGTTTAGAATAAAATAAAAAACATTTCACAGATATTTATATAAACGGAATTAATTAAATGTAAGTCTACTTTCATTAGTTTTAATAATTTAAAATAAATACTGGTCTTATAAACTAGTTCAATTTGTATGTAGTAACACATCAGTGTTTTGGAACTAAGCAAATCAATTGGAATATACACACACTTGATAACTATAACAAGTATTGAAACTAGTTAAGTAGTATATTGGGTGCATCACGTGAGCACAGGATGTTCTTGCTGAGTTTGATGTAGCATACAGAAGGACTGACTCTCTTAGACTTAACCAATTATTATAACTGACCACATCACATTCTGTACTGTAGTTTACAACAAATTCACTAAAATTCCAGCACTACTATTTTAATGCTCCCTCCAACCATCCCACTCCGACATAAGCCACCCTGACAACTTGCCCATGGTGATAGCAGACAGGAGTAGCGCTGCGTCACTGATTTCTTACGTTCACTTAGTTCACATTATGTGAACAAATGCACGATTTATAAGAATAAATTAAATAAAAAATTTAATATTTTTATAAATGTGTCATAACCACATGGATCAAGAATATGACTAATTGTTTTGTATATTATTATTATTATTATTATTATTATTATTATTATTATTATTAGATTTAGTTACTTGTATTGCTAACATGAGTTTATAAATAATATTAAAAACTGGCATTTATGTGTTCATGTGAAGATCATGTTGTTCTTGTTTTGTTGCTTTTTGTCACTTCCTAGTATCAGTTCAGTTTAAACTCATACATCAATATTCATCCCTATTAGAGAAGGAACAAGGAAGGTAGAATTTTTTAAGAAATTTACATACTTTTTCGTGAAGGAAGAGTGTAAAACTATTCAGAAAAATACACCTCAGAACACTCAACTGGGATTCAAACTTCATTCTCCTAGTCAACCAACAATCCACTCTAACGCAAGTATAAGGTGTTATTTCCAATGATACAGTTATCATATTATCAATAAATGAATTATCAACCAAGTCAAAAATAATTCTGGTTGAAACCAATGTGGTAAATTATTCTAAAATTAGATATGTATAGGTCTACATACCTCCACGTCAATGCGGGTACATTTCCTTTAAAATTGGACATTATCTATCCTCACCCCGTTATTGGATGGAGAGTGAAATGTGGTACAAAATTATATCAACAAGCTTGGAACATTGTTTGTCTCTACTTTAGTGCTTATTTATTTTATCCTTCGCCAAAACCCCTTTAAGATTGAAAAAGCAAGCACTATTGTAATTTCAAGCACTTGTGCTACTTTTTATTTTATTTTAATATATGAATATTTTAACAAGGGAATGTATGTAATTTATATAGTTTGATTTAATAATAATATATTCAATACAACTCAACTTATCAACAATCTATACTATTCGACGATATTGTAACATGAATAATCTCAAAAATATAAATATATGTATATCATAAATTTCGGAACTCCCACAGTTTGTCTAGGGAATAAAATAACTATATTTTGAAAGTCTACGGGCTATTGTCGAAAACGTTACTTTCGAGTGTGAATACAGAAATAACCTACCTATAGGATTTATAACACGTCAATTTTGATCCATATCAATACTAACACACACATTATTGAAATATAACTTCACCCAGGCAGTATGAGCCTCTCTCAGCCTAAACATTTTATTGATGAATAGTTCTGAATGTAGTGTTATTTGTTTTTCTAAAATCTTGATGAATAACATTTTATAAATTATGTAACTGTGATATATGTAGTTTTGGTTTTTACCATATATCAACTTACAATTGATGTTCCCATTGTTAATTCAATTGCCATCCAAACAGTAGTAATAAAGAGTAATAGGTTGACCTTTTATTTGATATATGTACTACAATTTAGTACTCCCAAAATGGTAAATAACTGTGTTTAAAATATAACTGAGCTAATATTTTAACTTTGTTAAAAACAAATATAATGGATATAAAATGGGTTTTTACTCAACTAAAATTTTTTATAAGCTTTATTTATATGAACAAAGTTTACAACCGAACATAACGTAGTATTTTTACATCCATCACCGTTTTCAGCCTGAAGCTTGAGTTAGTTCGAACATGATAGTCCGAGGGGAATGTAAATCAATTGTGCATTTTGATCTGAAAGCGCCATTTTTCTGTCACATGTACTACATACCCATATGATGATTTTAAGGATGGGCCTGAACCGACTGATTATATCAGCACAAAACTTCTGTACTAACTTAAATCTAGAACAAACACAACACTAAGTCCCCGACCATTAATTTATAACTGTTAAAGAGGAAACCCATATTTCCCCAATGATAAATGTATTGGCCATACAGGGAATGGAGCCCAGGACTTTTAGCTCAGCAGATAGACACGCTACCGACTGATCTAAAGTTTCAGACATTTAATAGCAGAGCCAATTCAGAATGACCTAGAATAAAATAAGACAATTCTTTGTTTCAACCCTGCGAAAGTTTAGGTGTTGGCAAGTGAAGACTACAATTTTACATCATTTAGTAAATTTTGCTGTTTTTAAACACTTTTCCATCTGAGATTCTACCCTGATAGCCAACGTCCACAAATTAAATATTGCAGTTCGCATCCACTATAGAAAACAGAACTATACTGAACTTAACCTCCTTCATCATTTGCTAAAGGTCAGGCCTGGTCTCTGTAGTCACATCACTCGGTCCTCTGCGATCATCTTGAAATACCGCCCTTAGTCTCCCCAAAGAATAAAGGCTGGTGCACAACAAAACTAAGAATAAAAAAAGGAAATAATAAATGCAGAGGAGCCGATAGGATAATCACAAAAGTAAATAGGCCGTACTCAGGTCTATTCATTTTCTGTTTCCCTGAACTCACACTTCAACTATTTAGTAACGCAGATATTTATATATATACTATGGTAGCCTGTGAAGGATATAACATATAAAAATTTAATATAAAGAAATTTGCCAGAATATAACATTTTATTTATTAATATTGAATAAAGAGAGGTTAAATATTAAACAGTAATAAACATTGGTATATATATATATATATATATATATATATAATGAATCTTACAACAACGAAAAACTTTCACGGCAGATAGGCTATCAGTTACTAATCTTACTTTCAAAACTACGACTTGTAAACTGACAATATTGATATCACGCGAACCCTGATGGGGCTTCGTGTCAAAGAAAACTAAAATGAAGATAAACATTATTTGCCACGACGTAACCTAAAGATTAAAGTATCCCTACATAAATATATTTCAAGTCGTAAAGTTTTATTACATTTAAATATTAATTTGCCAAACGGAATTTCAATATACATCAGCCAAAAAAGAACTTTGTACCTTCTAAAAACATCCTGGGCACCTATGTGCGTCCGAGGACAAGATCCTGACAAGAGTAGCTTGTTCATCTGGACTACATCATTATATACAATTAATCTAGCTCTGAGAGGGGGAAGAGGGGTAAACAAAACAACGGCAAACACAAAACAATGAAGAGAGGGAGGGTATAAATAGACTACAATGGAACACCGGAGGAGATGTTAGATTGTTCTAGGCCAAATGTTTTAACACATCATCACATTCTTGCGCATGCGCGCCACACTTTTCCCAACATGCCTCGCGATAATGCACAGTTCAGTCTCGCATGATTTTCACTCGCTTAGTTGGTCAGTTAAATTCATTGTGGGATGTTGTTTTTGTGCGTGGAGTACCTTAGTGAGTCGAAGCTGTAGAATGGGGCAACGGTGAGTTTACTCGTTTTACTTCCTATAGTGTCCAGTCTTGCTTTTTTGTTCATTCACTGTTGTAGCTTTTTGCTAATAAACGCTACAATCGTCATATCAGTATATGAAACGTATCCCATTTCACTGATTGTGTTCTTTAGGTAGGACATAATTGGTCTTCTCAATTTATTTCCCCGAGTATCTTGCCTTCAGAAATGTTCTAAAGGAATGTGTCATATCTCAATATTAATCCAAAGGAGCTTCGTTCTCCTTTTACTACTGCCGCCAGTAGTCAGTAGACTTATACTTGTAAAATCCTTATACACTATTAAAGATGCTTGTATTATAACAGTTTTTCCATCCATTGTACCTACAAAATTAAGAACTTTACAAAAAAAACTGAAGTCTTCAGAAACTCTCTTACAGCTCTGTGATTTGTTCGAAAATCTTAAAAGAAATATTTCATTGTTATTTTACAGAATTACATTGTTTTGTTTTTATTTTTAGGTAAAACTTGATCACAAGGACGTTTCAGGTGGCGGTAACAATGAAGAAACTGCTACAATCCAAACAATGCAATTTACGTAACAAGATCGAACTTTAATGATTTTGAAATAAAATCTAGGAATATCGAGGTTTGCCGCGCAAATACCAACAAATGAAACAGACTAAATAAAAGGTTGCTTGGGTTTGATGGAAAACTAAATGAGGTGATACTATCAGCATGCAAACAAATTCGGTGCAACAATATATTTAAGTCCTAGTTTTTAAAGTAGATGACGGCTACTTTGGCAATTATAATCCATGTGGGTGCAATGCTCAACTAATTCATGAGTTTCCATGACTCAACCAACTGAGGTAGTTTCCATGCCTCAACTAACTCATGCAGCTTACATGCCTCAAACCAACGCATGCAGTACCATGCCTCAACCAACTCATGCAGTCCACACCGTATTGATTCCATCATCAGAGATGCCTATAATTCCTGATCAAACAACACCACCATCTCCATATTAACAAGCTCCATGGAGTGAGTTGGCTAATTTCAAAATCGATTAATACATTTAACGTCTCGTGTTTTATATATACATTCATCGATATTGAATCCAAGTATAAGTGATTTTTAATATTTTTGTACAATAAAATAAAACTTACCATTATGTGGCCTTTTAACTCAATTATGATGGCCTTACAATTTTACTGATGCGTTTCCACTGTATTCTGAAAAGATACTGCAAGCTTTACAAGCTGCCTTCAATGGCTAAAAATCTCAAAGTAAGTCCCAATTTATCTTGAACTGATATATCTTTACCTAATTGTGTCTCTCTTGTTTTTAATTTCAGCCCCATATAGTTTAATAAATATTTGAAGCCAGTTGGTGGTATACGAGTGAAGTTGTTGAATCGTCCAATAATTTAATGAGATTTCAAATCTTATAATAAATTAGCGTTGTTTCTTCTGTTGTAAAATTCAGCCTGCCACCAACGACGGGGTATTCTATAGTCGTTAATTGGGTAATTCACCATTATGTAAGTAATCAGCATTTGCAGCTAGCACCTCAGACGAGTCGTCACAACGAACACAGTGGAACTACTACTGTTTGCAGAAGCATTCTTTGACCTTTCACGTTGCAGTAACTGTTGCGTTGCACGTCGCACATTGTACCATCATAAACTTAAGTTGGGGTTTCAATACATAATTGAAACGTCTTCCGTCAACCACACGCAATATACAGTAGAATCCGGCTAATTTGACATTGGTCAATTCGAAAAATTTGATAATTCGAACCTACCATGATTTAACAGACCATTCCTATTTAAATCAATGGTAAAAAAAATCAATTAGAATTTTAGAAGGAAATATTTATATATTTCAAATATTATAGTTGTTAATTTTGTTTTTAGTTTCTATTTATTTTAAATATAGCTTAACGATTTTTATTAAATCACCTCATATGCCAGGAGTGTCATATAAAGTTAGATTTGGTGACTCGCAGTAAAATAGAAAACTGGGAATTCTGTCCCGGGGGCGAGCGGGTTTCCTAGAAGAGGGGACATGTTTACTAAGCTTTCATCACTTCTGTGTGACAATGTAGTCACGTGATGTCCTGACTGACCGACTGATTTATATCTGCAATTTGCATACGTTAATTTTTCCAAGTTTTTTATATTTTGTGTTTAGATTTTTCTTGTTTTTTCCATATACTTAAATACTATTCTGTATTTTATATAGCATATATAAAATATGTGTGTTATGGGAGCCTAGGTAGCATATTTTGAGGTTATTGACTTTTTGTGCACTATCTGCATAAATACTCATAAAAAGGGGTAATTCGAATTTAGAATATTTCAAATTGTAGTTATGTCTTCGACTTCAAATTATAAACGTGTTGATGTATTAACTTATATAGACGAATTTAAAATATAAAGAGTACAGGGATAAAATAAGTAAAATCCACTCTAAGCTCACATTAATTTAGTGCTGTCATCTCTTAGACAATCACCCGCCTCGGTGGCGTAGTTGGCTAACGCGCTTGTCATGTTGAGCTCGACTGCTGAGGACGGGGAGATCGAGGTTCGAATCTCGGTCGGGTGAACTTCCTAAATGTTTTTTCACTCTCCCTCCACGCAAATGCGGGTTCACTTCCTCTAATTCAACCTTCCCAATTCCTAATCCATTAGAGTAATTAGTACTTAAAGCGTATAACCCGAATGGGTAGTAAGACGCGGTGCTAATTATTATTATTATCTTAGACAATCATGACACCTTTCTATTGTACTTCATATTGTGGCTAAGAAAAGTCTCTGCCATGTTTAAAATAATTTAAATATAGTTTGATGAGTCCCTTATGGGGCTTGATATACAAAATTTGTTGACCTGGAAAACGTGTGTCATGTGACCTCCCCCCCTTTTTTCCTGTTACCTCCACATGTATTATTACCTATTTAATCCCGGTAATTTACAAGAGATGTACATTTTGAAGACTTATGGTTACATAAATCAGTATTTTATCTGTTCGAAAGGGTATTAGGGTCCACCTCATCAACTTTCCTTACGATAAATTATATAATTATTATGTATATAAATTTAAATATATATGAATATTTATAAACATATACATATACAAGAACACTCCCCACTCAGCCTCGCTTGGCCTGACCACAACATCCTGATTCTTGATTCTCACTCCACCTGCTATCCCAGGATGAAAGAGTGGATATTACAAAGGTCGAGAGCTGACAAAAGATAAATCCACTAACATTGACCTTTACCCTGACAAAAGCAACAACAAGAATGGATCCTCTACGTGCTCGAAAGCCCAATGGGTCCAGTGGTTTGCTTGCTTTCGGAAAAGATCCTAACGTAGAGTGAAACAAGCCCTATCGATATGCGTGCTGGGTCTAAATTAACGTTCTATGTATGCTGCGAAGAATTAAAAGTTGCATTTAACATTAGGTACAGCGCTAGATACAAGCATATCTTCTCTAGTTATGAATGTTGTTAATGCGATGCGATGGCATTTTATGAATAGTGTTTAGTAGACAAAAATATGTGTGTATATATATTTATATTTATATATATATATATAACTTATTGACTTGTATAATGGACTCAGTCTAATTTGGCGCACTGTTCGCTATCTCTAAAGATTATAATGTTTTCATTTCTGAGTCTTATTTTATCATCTGGGAATAAATTGGCCTTGAGACCTATGTTGATTTTATGTTATTTGCTTTGCATTAATATTTGGCAATACCCTAACTGCCTCAATGTTATTTGTCGAATGCTCATATTTATTATTATTATTATTATTATTATTATTATTATTATTATTATTATTATTATTATTATTATTATTATTATTATTATTATTATTAGCACCGCGTCTTACTACCCGTTCGGGTTATACGCACTTACGCTAATGTGTAATGATAGGGTGATTGTGAGATGAAATGGAGGACCTACAGTTTAACGTGGAATCCGAACCACGGTGGAGGCCTGGCAATCCTCACATTCACAAGATGTCTTGTCAGAGGTGAAGGAAGGGTTTGGTAATCAGATAAATCTGTGCCGGGACCGAGGATTGAACCCCGGCCGCCAGCATAGAAGTCTGACACCTTAACCCCTAGACCGCCAGGTCACCGACTCTCATCTTTATTAATGTTCAGATAGCGTGGTCAGCATACCTGTGAAATACTGATGAAATGTTTATTAAAGAAGGAAATACTGCTGAAATGTTTTATCAAAGGAGGAAATACTGCTGAATTAGTTATATTAAAGGAAGAAATACTGCTGAAATGTTTATTAAAGGAGGTAATACTGCTGAATTATTTTTATTAAAGGAATAAATACTGATGAAATGTTTATTAAAGGAGGAAATACTGCTGAAATGTTTTATCTAAAGGGAAATACTGTATTTTCATTCAATTTAATTAGTATCGGTTCTCACTGGGATTGGAAGTGTTCTCTCTGTCTAGTAAGTAATTAGGAGGTTTGTTATGAAATGCTGTGGTGTAGTATAACCGTCATTAGTTTTAATCAAATTGGTGCATCATATATTTTTGTATTTATTGTGGTTCACTAAACAAAGAAGGGTTAGGGTGACCTTGTATCGAGCGTGTAACTTGAATCAGGCCCGTAATTTGACAATAGTTCATTATGCGATTCTTCTCCCTTTGTTCTACAACGACCCTTGGTTCTCACCAATCTACCTCCTCTGTGTGTGAGAGAGAGGGATAGATAGAGAGTGTGTATGTGTATGTGTGTGAAAGTGTGTATGTGTGTGAAAGTGTGTATGTGTGTGAAAGTGTGTATGTGTGTGAAAGTGTATGTATGTTTGAGAGTGTATGTGAGTGAGAGTGTGTTTGAGAGTGTGTGTATGTGAAAGTATGTGTGAGAGTGTGTGAGAGAGTGTGAGAAAGTGTGAGAGTATATGTAAGTGAGAGTGTATGTGGATGAGAGTGTATGTGAGTGAGAGTGTGAGAGAGTGTATGTGAGAGAGTGTGTGGTGTGTTCACTTGTAATCAAATGTAGCATCTGGGGTGGTCCAAATGGAAACACACAGTTTCATCTTTCCGGCACACATAATTACTTTGAATTATTACTTCAACCAGAATGAAAATTTTACACTCAAAAAAATTACTTTAAAAAATGTGTTTAATATGAGATGAAATATTTATTTTCACCAAAATGTTGATGTTAATGTAATTCTTCAATAATGAATGCATTTATTAACTCTATTAGATTGTCAAAATTCTCATTTGGTCTCGTCAGATGGTAATGGGAGCGTCAAGGTTATAATCCTGACCTGGTGTACTGAGAGCTGTGTGTGCGAAATGGTTTCCCCACTGTCCCCACATAAGTGTGGATACATATCCTTTCATCAATACCTTCCTAATATCGACCTTATAAGTATAACAATAATATTAGTAATAAATGTCACTAATCTAAAGTTATCATCTTAATCAGTATTTACCCAAGTAGAATAATTTATTAAAGAATATTTTAGGCTACTAACAAATAATTGTATACCCGCTTATTTGGCCACGTGGTCTAACGCGCTACTCTCGTGGTAGACTAGACTGCCGATGACGGGGAGATTAAGCTTGTAATCTCTGTCGGGTGCACTGAAGGTGGTTTTTACGGATTGGTGTTTCATTATTCCTTCACGCAAATGTTCACTTAAATATTTCTACTAAGTAAATACCATTAACAACCTAAATTCATTCTCGTCGTGTAAGGAAGAAGAACAAGTTTCACAACCATAAACCCCAATTGGTTTTTGAGTTATGCTATATAAAATATCATTTCAACAGTAAGTTATATTAACACAAGTGGTATTATTAACTGCCTATGACTTTACTTGAAATAAACAGATAATCCACAGTGTTTTACTACCTCAAATATTTTTTACTTCATCGTGATTCGAACTAAGGAGTCTCAGAAAAGATCTGATACTCCTCCCAAACTCAACAACTCAGTGCTCTCTCCCAAGGATATCCCCCATTTTATAGCTTTAACAAAAATTGTGAGCCCTAAATTTTCTGGCTAGCTGTTTTGTATGAGTTTTTTTCAAGTGGCCGGCATTCACACTATATTATAAAACTCGACGGGGTGTAATTTGGTTAATTAATACATGTTTCATGAAATGCAAATTTTTGCATTCTTTTATCTTTTACTCCAATATTCATTTCAGTAGAATAATTGTATACGAAAACACGATACAAAAAGTGAGCGTATATCAATATTTATGAAGCAAGTCCAAGTATCCTGATTGGTCGGTTAAAATTGAGTCCAGGGAAATGGAAACAGCGCATGCGTGGACACTAATGGGATAGTCTAATACCTTCAACATTATTCGCATAGTTGATGTGTTAATATAATGGCACAAGCATGGTTAATAATTTGATCACATGGGGGAAAAGTTGTTTAACTATGTAAACCTTAAAAGATAGATTGTTTCTCTAATTATGTGTTATGTGACTTTATAGATATTTATTTACTGAACCGTTAGAATGTTTAGGTTATTTGTCAATAATAAAGTATTCTACGACAGTGCCATTTTGCAAGAAACTCAAACTCAAAACTCGAAACTCAAAATTTGACTGCAGTCAATTTAAAAAGAAAATTGTTGGACTTCATCTATTAATATAATGTGTAGAAAATATATGTTTAAACTTTACTCTATTTATTCATATTTAAATTATAAAATATTAAAAGGCAACTACTATTTATATTGTAAGTACAATTAAGTCAATAAATAAGTGTTAAACAAAATATATGAAAAAATAAATACACGCTAGCTTAGATTTAAAATGAATACAATACTTTTTGGTTCAAAACCAACATTTACATTTAACAACAAGCTAATTATATATAATACATATAATTAAATATGAGACTCTCTATAGACTTCTGAGTCACGTAGAGAAAAATATCTTAACTAGACCTAGTCAACAATGGACTCACCTATACGTACAGCAAGAAACAAAAAAAAAAAGTAAAAATAAATGGTACGCAACTCCGCACGAAATTTATCGCTCCATTATTTAAAAATGTATGTAATTACTCAAAACTCGTAATATATGTGAAATAATATACATACACTGGCAAGCCCGAATAAAAATTGCGTTATACTTACGTTAAACCTTATTTCACTCCCGGATCTAGATTTTATGATTTTATTTCTAAAGAATTAAAGTATATTTGGACCAAAAAATAATCAAGATAGTTGTAAGATTTCGAGTAAGTAAATAGGAACGAGAATAACCTGTCGGAAGTTGTAGAATGTTAGAAGTTCTGAGAAACATAAATGATGCTGTAAATATGCTTTATGATGCACAATTTCTAACGAAAACAAATTACATAGATTGCATTATGATAAAAGTGCAATATCACCATTTATATCCTAAACAATAACTTAATTATTCTTAATATTGACAACTGTAATAATTAGTTGTATCAAGTAGTGCATCAGATTATTAGGTCACACAAAGCATTTCAGAAAACGTTTGACTATGTAAATGCCAACCAATTAACACAGGTAATGCTCATTTACTATCATCCATAACGCAATACTCTGAACACACTCAATACAAGATACTTATCTTGATAAAGAAGGATAACTCTCTGATTCTACTTAAACAACTTAAAAATGTTAGGCCTAGTGGCAAACTTAAAACCTATATTAGAAGTAATCTAATGACGGCAAACTTAAACAATAATAAAGGTTATGTTCTCTACTCTAATAAAATCTCGTATGATGAAGTGTTTGCATTTGCAATTAATTATTCATAATAAATTTAATCTTGCATAGAATATGTGGTATTGTTGTACTCGTATTTGCGTAAAATCGTTCTTACTGAAACCCAAGAAACTAGTTTGAAACATTCTATGTGAGCCTCTGCAGCGCGCTGATACAATGTCGGGTTTTGTGGAGGCTACATTTTAACTTGGGTTCGAATACTTGTTAACTATTGCAAGGTAACCAACCTATAACAGCTTGCAAATTTGACTCTAGATTCAGGCTACGATAACTTAAAGATGTCTTCGTGGTTAGCAAAGTAACGGCAAGTTGCACATAAAAAAATATGGCCATAGGAATAGATTTTGACTAATGTTATATTCAAAGAGGATTTCCTATATGTTTTCATGTAGCTACCTATTCTTCGTCTAAACTGACAAGAATATTTATTTTTTAATATTCATAGACATTCATTAATAGAGAAATAGACAAATAACTTATTGAAAAGCCACCCACCTCGGTGGCGTAGTTAGCTAACGCGCTCATTTAGTGTTGAGCTAGACTGCTGAGGATGGGGGAAATCGAGGTTTGAATCTCGGTCGGGTGAGCTAGGGGAGATTTTTCCTAAATAGTTTTCCACTCTTCCTACACGCAAATGCGGGTTCACCTCCTCTAAATTCAACCTTCCCAATTCGAAACCCATTAGCGTAATTATTAGCATCTAACGTTAACCGGTAGTAAGACGCGGTGCTAAATAAATAAACGATTATTGAAAAGCGTCATAAGAAAGGGTGTGCCTGTATTAGAGCTACAAGACAAAATTGAATTAAAATTTGAATACTTTTTTCAGTATTAGTTAACATAATATTTTCTCAAATTCTCAAATATTTGATATCATTAGATGATCGAGGGATTGAGGATTATATCCATTATTTATAAACATATTTGTTTAGGTGCTGTTTGCGATATACTATAAACATGATTGCCGTAGTTTTTCAACCCAGACTGATCCCTGAATGCTACTGCACATTGTTTATAAATCTATATAAATATCAGCTCGTAAACACAAGTATCTTTGAACAAAGCTCGATCGATCGATATATACTTAGTGTTCGTGCTCTATTTACATACAGATGTGGCAACGTAGCGTTTATAATATTACTCCGGCATATAATGTATATTGAGCGCAAATATAGTTTTCACAACTTTCCTCAATATAGCTAATTTCATTATATAAATAGACAATGGGATATTTTATGTTTGGAAGGCGATATGCTTTATAAAGTATTATAAAAAAAATATTTATAATTTAAAAAATGCATCAAAAATTAAGTATAAAGTTCTCAGGATAAAATTATATTTATTTTTATGTCAATGAAAGGGAAAAATAAAAATGTACGCCCCATTGAAAAAAAAGTTAATATTATTAATTATTTTCACTATTATTACTACAACTCTTATTATTACTTACTGTTTAACTCTGAGCGTCATTTAAGGCAATCTATTTGGTTGATGTACAGCCGGATATAATTATTTATCTTCAACTTTGTTGATGCAAGTCATACAATATATTACATAATCTACATACAAAATAATGTATCAAAGGATACATTTTAAATTAGAATATATATATATATATATATATATATATATATAGTTTGTGTCCCTCTTAAAAGTCTTCACTCATACCCCAGGTTGAATACCACTGATTTAAAGGACTCCTTATTAGTAATATACTTATTTATAGTTATGTTCTACTTTAAAATATTTAAACATAAATTACTCTGCTTCAATGGATTTTATTTAAATAAAGTAAATGCTCATTTCTTTCAATCAATGTTCTTCGCTGTAACTTTACTAGTCTACATTTTACTGATTTATATAATTTTTAGTTATAATCGTTTTCTTCTGTAATCATTGTTAAAGTTTGTCGTATTATTAAGTATCTTTTCAGGGCTGGCCTGTTATAGGTCTTGTTAATATTGGCCTGTTATAGGTCGTGTTAATATTGGTCTATTATAGGTATTGTTACTGTTGGTATGTTATAGGTATTGTTACTGTCGGCCTGTTATGGGTCTTGTTACTGCTGGCATGTTATGATTATTGTTACTTATGGCCTGTTATGGGTCTTGTTACTTTAGGCCTGATATAAGTCTTGTTATTGTTGGTCTTCGATATATTATTATTATTATTATTATTATTATTATTATTAGCACCGCGTCTTACTACCCGTCCGGATTATACGCACTTACGCTAATGTGTAATGGTAGGGTGATTGTGAGTTGAAATGGAGGACCTACAGTTTAACGTGGAATCCGAACCACGGTGGAGGCCTGGCATTCCCCACATTCACAAGATGTCTTGTCAGAGGTGAAGGAAGGGTTTGGTAATCAGATAAATCTGTGCCGGGACCGAGGATTGAACCCCGGCCGCCAGCACAGAAGTATGACACCTTACCCCTAGACCGCCAGGTCACCCATGTCTTCGATATAATTAAATGAGTTTAAATTATCTTTGACTGGTTGAAGTATCTAAATTTGCCCGGAAAGAATATTTTTTATATTAATTGTTGTACGTGGAAGGTAACTTTAGATTTTAAAATTCCTGTTTCTGGGTGTTCATATTCATGTACAGGGGTTACTAATTTTTAAATTTTCAAAACACTGCTTGCGATATATATCTCGCGATTCTCACGAGAGACAAACAAATTCTTCATTTTGTTAATACAGATACAAGATAGCTCAACATTAATACAGATAGAAGATATCTCAACATTAATACTGATAGAAGATAGATCAACATTAATACAGATAAAAGATAGCACAACATTAATACAGATAGAAGACAGATCAAAATTAATACGGATATAAGATAGCTCAACATTAATGCAGATAGAAGATAGATCAACATTAATACAGATATAAGATAGCTCAACATTAATGCAGATAGAAGATAGATCAACATTAATACAGATAGATGATAGCCCTACATTAATACCGATATAAGACAGCTCAACATTAATACAAATAGAAGATAGCTCAACATTAGTTTGTATGTATGGTCATAATTTAGAGGAAGCAGAAAAGTAAATCTATTGTTTAAACTTTTGCTATATTTTTTTTAAGATACGATATTCGATTCCATGACCTCTTTTCCCGTGTCCAGTTGTCATATTACAACAATATTTAATCGAATATATATATATATATATATATATATATATGACCTCGTTCCTAATGGTAATGTCAATATATTATATTTATATTGTGCTTAATCCGATATTTTGATTTGGTAGTTCACCCTTAAGTCATTCAGAGGATAGAACCACGACAAATGGTCTAGTAATTGCCGGAAAACTCGGATATCGAGCGTGGAGGCCCAGTCATAACAATTGTTATATTCCAACAACATGTGGTATAGTTCAATTTGTATGAATTTAATTATGTTGGCAGATGATCACACTTGACATTTTACTGTCCAGATATTTGCACTGGTGAATAATATAATTGTGTTAGAGACATTTTAATAGTAATAAATCTCCTAGTTTCACTAAGTTCATCTTGTTGCTTTTAGATATAATATGAATAATGCAGACAATGTAAATATGTTTTTTTAAATAGCGTATTACATATTAACGTGATATGAATTAAATTCCCAAATTTTAGCATAGTATTAAATATAAAATAATGATGTATCCACCCATTTTGGTATTATACAATTCAGTTTGTTAATTTAATATTATATGCACTGTGAATTTATAAAATCCTTTAAATTATTAAAGTAGGAGTTCAAAAATATTTTAAAAGCTGATAAATTTAATATTGCTAAAATAAAATAAATGGATAATTGAAACGTTTCCTAAATAAAAAGTGTAACTAATATTTTGTATGTACATCTGAGGAGCAATTAAGTAGTATTTAATACCTGAAATGAGAAATATTCATGTTAAAATTATGCAACAAGTTCTAGAGCCATATTAACTTATTATAAATGTTTAGTAAATACTTTAAAACAAAATGTACTCACCTAAATATTTGTTGAGTATCAAGTTGAGTAAATAAGACTTATTTTTACTTCTCAAAGTTTGAAAATGTCCACTTTCGATTGGAAATCAAATTGAGTCATCTTTGGCGTCAATCAGTGAGTACGATCACATAAACTACTTTATTAGATAAACTATCACCTAGTGTTACTTCTATTACTATCACATGAACTAGTTCTTAGGATCTACACGTAAAGATAAATAGTAAGATATAACTATAATTATGTAAATTTACACTAAAAGAAATTCCAAAGCTAGGCCTCTAAGCCACAATTCTAAGCAGAGATTTAAATTTCTACAAACACATAAAGGATTCACATAAATCAAATAGTTATACTATGTCACCGAACTCTAGTATCAGTTCAACTATAGTATCTACTGAAATACCTACTCACTACTAGCGCACTTGTAGAGTTCCTGGTCGGTAGAATATTGGGGACGACCGTCGGGAGACGATCATGCGCGACGCGGTCACAATCTAAACTGTTGCTGCGGTTACTACTCACAAAGCAACAGGCTCTCCCATTCATGTCTTCACCGGGACCCAAACCTTACACTCACTTGACAAGTCCTCACATTTTCAACAGCCGTCATGGAGAGAAGGGTGGAAAGACAATGCGGCTGTCAGATAACTGCACCGCTAGCGAACGAAACTTTCCGACAGCAACCTATCTCGAAAGGCAGCTTTCCCGACATACACATGAATAACAATTTCGACTGTTTATTATACACGTGTACATCTCGTCGAGACAGTTACAAACATTGCGGTGAAACCACCTAGCTGAAAATGTGTATTTGGATTATGTTAATTAGAGTTATATAATTATTCTGAGAACATAAGAATGACAAGAATAATGAGTAGCTATATTTGTTCAAGACAACCTCAGACATTTATTTAAAGTTTTATTTGAGAAATATCCGTGTAACATGGAAATGTTCGCAAGAAAGACTTTCGCTATGACCTTGAGCAGGCTACGCCTAAACCCGCTGAGCCGGCTTCCAACGCGGGACGCTGCCTTCTAACTACTGGTCCTTGCTGACTCGCGTCCCGACGCCCCAATGAACTCTGGGAAGTGGGCGCCGGAATGGAAGCGATAGAGGGGGTTAAGGAGGGGTGTAGTAGGAAAACTCCTGCCGTTAGGGGAGCTCAGACTAACGTTTGTATTTAGTGTCTCACGCCCTCGTGTGTAACAGTTGTAACAGTGGCCTGAGTTGATACATACACACACGTCTCAAGGTACGTAGGACACAGATTAGTCCTGTCATGAAACTTCAACTGCTACTTCTCTTGTTACTTCCCTGCTTAATAAATGTTCATCCGTGTGGATACAAGACTAGTTACTAAGTCCTTCTTGGTTGGTAGTTTTGTAACACAAGTTCACGTATATTGGTGACCTGGCGGTCTAGGGGTAAGGTGTCGGACTTTTGTGTTGGGGGTACGGGGTTCAATCCTCGGTCCCGGCACAGATTTATCTAATTACTAAACCCTTCCCTCACCTCTAACAATACGTGTATTAATCGCAACTTGTGAATAGGAGGAATATCAGGCCTCCACCGTGGTTCGAATCCCATGTTAAACTGTAGGTCCTCCATTTACCCTCACAATCACCCTACCATTACACATTAGCGTAAGTACTTACAACCCGAACGGGTAGTAAGACGCGGTGCTAATAATAATAATAATAATAAGTTCACGTATTCCATGTTGTTGAATATAATTTTAATATTAAATATATGTATTTATTTCAATCCCTCGATGATATTGGATGAAGAATAGTAATGTGATGTTTTGGCTATTTTCTAATGTTTAAATAACAATAATGATATGGAAGAAGATTGTTAAAATACCCACCCAGGAATTGGTGCCCCCAGTCTCAAACACAGCCGATAGAATTATCTAGCCTGTTGTTTCCTTGAATTTGATCTGTGAGGTCAGCGTTAACCCCTTCAGTATGGGTTTAGGGTTAATTTCCCCAGGATAAATTTCAGGGTTAATTTTCCCAGAATAAGTTTCAGGTTTAATTTCCCCAGGATTAGTTCCAGGTTAATTTCCACAGGATTAGTTCCAGGTTAATTTCCCCAGGATTAATTCTAGGTTTAATTTCCCCAGGATTAGTTCCAGGTTTAATTTCCCCATGGTTAGTTCCAGGTTTAATTTCCCCAGGGTTAGTTTCAGGTTTAATTTCCCCATGATTAGTTCTAGGTTTAATTTCCCCATGATTAGTTCTAGGTTTAACTTCCCCAGTATTGGTTCCAGGTTTAATTTCCCCAGGATTAGTTCCAGGTTAATTTCCACAGGATTAGTTCCAGGTTAATTTCCCCAGGATTAGTTTCAGGTTTAATTTCCCCAGGATTAATTCTAGGTTTAATTTCCCCAGGATTAGTTCCAGGTTTAATTTCCCCATGGTTAGTTTCAGGTTTAATTTCCCCAGGGTTAGTTTCAGGTTTAATTTACCCATGATTAGTTCTAGGTTTAATTTCCCCAGGATTAGTTCCAGGTTTAATTTCCCCAGGATTAGTTCCAGGTTTAATTTCCTCAAAATTAGTTCCAGTTTAATTTTCCCAGGAATAATTTCAGGTTTAATTTCTCCAGGTTTAACTTCCCCAGGATTGGTTCCAGGTTTATTTCTCCAGGATTATGTTCATGTTTAATTTCCCCAGGGTTAGTTTCAGGTTTAATTTCCTCAGGATTAGTTCCAGGTTTAATTTCCTCAGGATTAGTTCCAGGTTAATTTCCCCAGGATTAGTTCTAGGTTTAATTTCCCCAGGATTAGTTCCAGGTTTAATTTCCCCAGGATTAATTCTAGGTTTAATTTCCCCAGGATTTGTTCCAGGTTTAATTTCCCCAGGGTTAGTTTCAGGTTTAATTTCCCCAGGACTAGTTCTAGGTTTAATTTCCCCAGGATTAGTTCCAGGTTTAATTTCCCCAGGATTAGTTTTAGGTTTAATATCCCTAGGATTAGTTTCAGGTTTAATTTCCTCAGGATTAGTTTCAGGGTTAATATCACCAGGAGGTATTTCAGGGTTAACTTATCCAGCACGATGAAACAGAAACTACTCGATTAGTGGTTGAATTGAGAGTTCCAGTGCACTTTCCCCCATAAGGTTAACATTGATCCACACCGCAGGCCATGTAAGGACTAAGGAGGATCACTTTCTCTTGGATGTTCGATGCTAGTATCTCCTGGTGGCGAGCCTTGGGAACGCAGTCACTCAGATTGTTAACGTTTAGATGTGTGGGACCGGCGGTGTTGGGTGTGTTGTGTAGTTGGTCAAATAGAGCGACCATGGTGACTAGATAACTTTGCTATGTAGTTTATTCCTTTGGACCACGGAACGATGGTACAAGAAGGATAAATTAGTAGTCCGGGTGATTTCTCGCTCCACTACGTCACACCACGAGATAGTATTGTGTGATTTTCATACAACACGCTTGGTTAAAATGGTCTTCCTATGTAAGAAGTGTTCAAAATATTTTACCAAGCTTACCAACCTGGCACGTCATATGCGTTTACAACATGGGAGTGTACTTAAAAAGTGTGATGAGTGTGGACAAGTTTTTAGTCGGAGTGACAGCTTACAGCGACATGTTTCCTCACATAGTCGGGAGGTTAAGTCAATCGAATGTGATAAATGCGGTCAAATATTTTCACTGCGGGATAATCTATTACAACACAAGCAAAAGAACTGTACTGCAACTTCACTGGGGGATGTTGCCAACGTTTCAAAGTCAAGAGAGCCGGAGTCTATTGAGAATCTCGATAATGAAGAAGATTACAACCCCTGTAGTTTTTCAGAAGCTTTGAATGCTACAGTCAAACTCATCAAGCTCTCTCCCTCGAAATACTCGCTATTTTTAGTCTTTATTAATGAAATTAAAAGGAAGTTGGAAGCAACGCTTATCCAATAACTTAATGTAATGGGTAATCTTAAATGGTATACATCTGCCTGTGTAGAGTACTCTCGTGTTGGTGAGGAGGGGGATGAAACAATCACCCCTTACTTTCGCAGTAAGTGTATGGTCACGCTAAGTCCTGACGAATTAAAATCACAGATTGAGGATGCATACACTTACATGATTGAAGCAGCTTCTTCTTTCCACCACAGAGGAAGTGGTTTGTCTGAGGACCGTGTAAAATACTTAGAGGTTAAAGTAGCTAAATATGTTCCTTTGGCTGCTTCCAGCTATATTCCATTACCAGAAGAGTTGATAAATAAGAATTCTCTAATTAATATAAGAAATGCTGATAGTAAATGTTTTCTTTGGTCTGTGCTAGCATTTATATACCCGGCTGACAAGGACGCTAATCGAGTGAGTAAGTATATATCATTGTAAGGTAAACTAAATATGGATGGTATTGAATATCCTGTGCAACTACCACAAATAACTAAGTTTGAAAAACAAAATAATGTATCTATAAATGTGTACGGCTACCAAGGGGAAATATTCCCTTTAATAATAATTAAGGTTAGTCGTGACAATCACGTGGATTTGTTGTTTCTTTCCAATGTGGATGGGGGACATTATTGTCTTATTAAGAACTTGAGCAGATTGCTAAGCTCGCTGACCAGACACAATGGTGAATAATACTATTGCAAATATTGTTTGCATAGGTTNCTGCCTGTGTAGAGTACTCTCGTGTTGGTGAGGAGGGGGATGAAACAATCACCCCTTACTTTCGCAGTAAGTGTATGGTCACGCTAAGTCCTGACGAATTAAAATCACAGATTGAGGATGCATACACTTACATGATTGAAGCAGCTTCTTCTTTCCACCACAGAGGAAGTGGTTTGTCTGAGGACCGTGTAAAATACTTAGAGGTTAAAGTAGCTAAATATGTTCCTTTGGCTGCTTCCAGCTATATTCCATTACCAGAAGAGTTGATAAATAAGAATTCTCTAATTAATATAAGAAATGCTGATAGTAAATGTTTTCTTTGGTCTGTGCTAGCATTTATATACCCGGCTGACAAGGACGCTAATCGAGTGAGTAAGTATATATCATTGTAAGGTAAACTAAATATGGATGGTATTGAATATCCTGTGCAACTACCACAAATAACTAAGTTTGAAAAACAAAATAATGTATCTATAAATGTGTACGGCTACCAAGGGGAAATATTCCCTTTAATAATAATTAAGGTTAGTCGTGACAATCACGTGGATTTGTTGTTTCTTTCCAATGTGGATGGGGGACATTATTGTCTTATTAAGAACTTGAGCAGATTGCTAAGCTCGCTGACCAGACACAATGGTGAATAATACTATTGCAAATATTGTTTGCATAGGTTTTCTAATGAAAATCTCAGAGATGAGCATAGTGAGCGGTGTGCTTATTTCGATAATCAGAAGATACAGATGCCCAAGGAAGAGGATAAAATATTGAAATTTTTGACATATAAACATATGATAAAAAATACCGTATGTGATTTATGCAAATTTTGAGTGTTTTAATATTAAAATATCAGGGTGTGTACCTAACCCTGATCACTCATCAACTACAAAAATGACGAAGCATACGACATCAGGATTTGCATGTGTAATAGTCGATTCCGAAGGTAAATGTGTGAAACCTCCTGTTGTCTATAGTGGTGAAAATGTTGTGGATACCTTTCTTCATAAACTTGTTGAAGAAGAAACCATAATCATCGAGATGAAGAAAAATGTTGTCCCTATGCGCATCACCCCTGAACAAGAAAATGAATTTATTTTGGCTAGTGTATGTAGTATCTGCAAGAAAGAGTTGGGTCAAGACCGCGTCCGTGACCACTGTCATCTCAGTGGAGCTTATCGGGGTGCATCTAATAGTATGTGCAATATTCAGTTTCAATATACCAAGAGAATACCCGTCATTTTACACAGTTTATAAAATTATGACGCCCATGTTATCATGCAGAAAATTGGGAGGTTTAGAGATAGAAGAGTATCATGTATCCCAAACAATATGGAAAAATATATCTCCTACAGTCTTGGGTATTTACAATGTATTGACTCGTTCCAGTTTTTAAGCACATCTCTTGAAAAATTGGTTGAAAATTTGTTACATGTTGGGAAAACTCAATTTAAAATACTCCTTGAAAATATCCCTTTCGATAAAGTAGATCTACTGCTACGAAAGGGTGTGTTCCCTTATGACTACATGGATTATGGCAGTAAACTGAAAGAGAGTCAATTACCACCAAAATCCGCATTCTATAATCAGATGTACCAAGAACATATTTCAGAAAGTGACTACGCTCATGCTACAGCTGTGTGGGAAAACTTTGAAATGAACACTATGGAAGACTATCAAAATTTATATGTTTTAAGCGATGTTCTACTTTTAGCAGATGTCTTCGAATACTTCCGCTCTTTGTGTTTTGAGTACTATAAATTATATTCTGAAAATTGAAAAATGACACCTGGACACGGGAATCGAACCCGGGACCTTCGGATTAGTACGCCACTGCTCTTACCACTGAGCTATCCAGGATTCGCCCCGTGCCCATGGTCATTCTTCACTCATAGTTTAAGGCAGAGTCCAATATGGACGTGCGGAAGTCGTCAGCTATATATTGTGATTATATGATATCACAGCCATCAGACAACGCATCCAAGGCCGACTCGGTAGTGGCATTTTGCAGCCAATAGACAATTATAGAATAATTGTACGTTTGCAGATATTAATGTAACAAATAGCCGAAACTATTGTTAAAGCGTTTTAATGGGGATAATACCACCAG
>CABFOV010003607.1:44897-55619 GCA_902141375.1 Timema poppense
CCTCAATATCTATTCTTGTCTCAACTCGTCTTGTTGAGCCATCAAGCTGACACCAGGGAAAACCTCGTTGCCCAGGGCAATGACCTCAATATCTATTCTTGTCTCAACTCGTCTTGTCGGGCCGATATACTGGCACAAGGGAAAACCCATTGCACCCTCGCGATCTATTCTTGTCCTGACTTATCTTGTCGACCCGTCAGACTGGCACCAGGTTTGCGTCACATACCTCTAAGGAGGGGAAGTGAAAGGGGGTCTCAAGGCAGGGGAACCATTTATCACACTCTACTCCAAACGGTCGTCAGGAGAGGTTCGTGCTGCCTGTTCCGGTACAGTCCGAAAGAGCCTTGTGACGGAGGAGCCAATGTTCATTCTACCCCCGACAGCCCTAGCGCGAGGTTCTAATAAATAAATAAACTACAACGCCCTAATCAATGAATAAACACTCCAACACCTCAATCCTAACCAAAAATCTATTAACAATAATTAATTAACAATCATTAATAATTAATCATCAAGAACCAACATGTCCGGGGTTGGTAGGCGAGGGGGTGATAGGCAAGGGGGTGGTAGAGAGAGGGGGCTGCAGGGGGAGGACGTAATCAGCACTTGGGAAATGAGGTCAGGTTTGTGGGGGTGAGGGGAATAACGGTAAATCAAACTGATGTGGAAAGTAGGTTAATGGGCATCACAATACTATCTCGCGGGTTGATGTAGTGGAGCGAGAAATCACCTGGACTACTAATTTATCCTTCATGTACCATCGTTCCGTCGTCCAAAGGAATAAACTACATAGCAAAGTTATCTAGTCACCATGGTCGCTCTATTTGACCAACTACACAACACACCCAACACCGCCGGTCCCACACATCTAAACTTTAACAATCTGAGTGGCTGCGTTCCCAAGGCTCGCCACCAGGAGATACTAGCATCGAACATCCAGGAGAAAGTGATCCTCCTTACACGGGGTGCGGTGTGGATCAATGTTAAACCTTATGGGAGAAAGTGTGCTGGAACTCTCAATTCAACCACTACTTACTCGTATCATCCTTTATTTCATATTCATTACTATTCGTATTTATGCTGAGAGCTGTGCATGTTCGAGATTAACTAATGTGACGATTATTAATTCCATAACAGCACAGGTGGTCATTTGGAATAAGGCATGAGTTTCAACTAGTACGTTAACTGGGATATCGATCTTCAAATTCAGGCTGAGTATACTGAGGTATTTTTTCTAAATCTTTCTCTCATTTACCCTCCACACAAACAAGGGTACATTTTCTTTTTTTTACCAACCTTTCATATCCCTACCTTTTTTGTGTGATTATTCAGATAGTTCGAACGGTTAGTAAGACGTGGGATTGATTATTTTCTTGTTGGATGCTAGATAAAGCCTTTTACCTAAAGCCAGTACCTTGGATAAACAATGCTGTACCACTGGATAGCCCAGGTTTGTATAAAGGTGAAAAGAGGTTGCTGAATGGGTCACGGGTATAATTGTTATATCGATTGCATTCTGTCCAACTTAGCTCCTGTTTTATAGCAGGAGTATTCAACCCGTGGCCCACAGGCCACCTGTAATCCCCCGTAACATTTTTTGCGGCTCACCGGCCCATACATAATATAAAATTATTTCAAGATAAAAAAGGACAAACACATATTTATATCTAACACCGTTAAATAATAAAAATAATATGTATTTTTATTTATTTTATAAACTTTTTCCGATTCATACCTGAAAAAAATATTACTTTTGTACAGATTTACCTTGAACCATCAAATAACTATTCTATTAAACAAAGGAGAGGTACTATTTCAAGTGTGTTCGAACATATTCGGGAGTATTCAAACATAGTTTGGAGTGTTCGTACATAGGCGGGAGTGTTTGAGCATAGTCGGAAGTGTTCGTACATATTCGGGAGTGTTCGTGCATAGTCGGGAGTGTTCAGACATATTTTGGAGTGTTCGTACATATTCGGGAACATTCGAGCATATTCGGGAGTGTTTGTACATAGTCGGGAGTGTTCGAGCATAGCCGGGAGTGTTCGGACATAGTCGGGAGTGTTCGTGTTCTCTAATCACCACTGAGACACTCGAGATGCGAAAAGAAAAAGAAAATATGAATTGCTCAATACTAATATTGTGGGTACAGCGTAGTGGACCACAAGCCAACAAGAGACGGAAACTTTGAACCTTGGACCTTAAAAGGTTGAAGATCCCTGCTTTATACGGTCAATCATACATACACTAAGATATTTCATTTAAAATAAGGAGAAGGAAAATTATTCTGGCCGAGGTAAAAGCGCAAAGACTAGAAACCCAGGGTATATTCTAGTGTTCAAGTGATTTTTTCATTCATAAAGATTGTTTATTAAGAACAACGTAGCATTGTTGTTGTTGTTTTTGTTGTTGTTTTTATTATTATCTGTTTTGTCTCACGACAGGTCCATTTATTTTGTCAGTGGACTTGGACCACCAATCCGCCTCGTCCTCCTTCAGTTCTCAGAATTTTCTTCTTTCCTTCAAGTCATCTAATATTTGAATACTCCTTCTTCCTAAGCTCTTCTTTCCCTCAATCTTACCTTTTATGACTTGCGCAGAAGACAGTTCCTTCTAAGTATATGTCCAACCCAGTTTTCTTTGCACCGGAGCATCACATCCAAAATGGGTCTCTTCTCGTCTACTCTTCTTAGGATTTCTTCAACTGTCCAGCTGATTTCTTCAACTCTTTTTTGGCATCATTATGCATACACAAGTTAAATGGTCGATATATTGACAAAATAATGTACTACCCACCTCTGAAGTCGTGTGTATAGTCTAAGACATTACTCGCAAATTAGATTGGCCTGCTGATGACGGGGATATCAGGGTTTTAATCCCATTCAGGTTTTCTGGGGGTGGTTTTGCCTGAATGTTTATTCACTCTTCCACGGAAATGTGTGTAGACTACCTCTAAAATACTTACTTCTTTATACCTACCCCATTAGAGTGATAATTATATGCGTATAACCTAAACAGGTAGTAAGACTCGGTGATAATAAAACCAAATAATATTTTTCTAACCGGTACAACTTGTAAAGCTACCAGCACAAAGTCAAAAAGCAGTCACAGTGACTCTGGTTAGCTGGAGAGTTGAGATATACTTTTATATTGACTTATGGGATGTTTTAAATCATATTCTCTTCATATTCACACTCAAGAGCGTTCATCATAGCTGGGCCAACACATCTCCCGGCTCGTGCGAGATTTGGGAGTAACAGGGAAAGGAAAACATCTGCGATATGACAGAAATGTGTGCAGTGCATTCGTATTAGAATGATTACTAGACATTTTCCACGGTGACGATGGGGTACGAAGCGACAAAGTTTCTTGTTGATAGCTACAGTATGTCGCTATTGTGACAGAATGAAGATTATGGCACAATTTTTGGCTGTGAAACCAATCTAAAATGGTCAAAAACGGCCTTTTCAATGCAGTTTTTATCCAAATATAATTTAATATTCCAACAACGTTCAGGATTATGAACTTCTATCAACTCTTTATCTCCAATAATGTTTATTCAAAAGTGATCCACGTGTAATAGTGTTGGTGTAAATTTACGATTTCTAGTCGTCTGTATCACAGAGTTTATTGGCAAAGTTCTTAGAGTGGGGATGCAAAGAACGCGAGATAAAGTAAGTTTTTAAAGATTTTTATAGCAAAATATTGTTTTGGTGGAAATAAATCAAATATTGGTTCGTTAAAAACATAGAGTTTAATTTTCTTCACAAGGTGAATTCAACCTTTGTTAAATATCTGCATAGTGTATTCTGGAATTTCATGAAAATATTTTTCTTTTCATTTAAAAGGTTTCTCATCTAATACTGTTATGCTCATGACAGATACTAAACAACTTTTGATGTCACCATGTGGATACAATTAAACTCTATGTTTGTTTAGGAGCAATGTTTAATTTAGTTTGACCAAAAGTAGTTTTTTTATAAAAACTGTGAAAACAAATCATTTGTCTCGCGTTTCCTACACTCACCTTAATTGTATTAGATCAAGCACACGGTCTAAGGTGTCATTCTTACAGTAGACTGGATTATCAGTGAAGAGGAGACGATGGTTAGAATCTTTATGGTGGAACGTTTGTTTGTAAACGATTTTCAACATTTCACGATACAAGCAAATAAAACCTCATTTCCTTTCAGTTTTACCTTGATATAATATATACCATCCCTCCAGAAACATCAAAATCCACACATTATTTTTTTATATTTCTTTGGATGAAGGGCCGCTTTTAGAATTTAAATATGAGAATGGGCCCCCAGTTAAAATATAATCTATTATTTAAAAAAAGAAAAACTTATATAATATACAACATACAGTAGGAAAACCACATATATAAATACTTGATTCTCCAATTAAACATAGCTAAATTAGATTAATGGTTTTTTCATTTTTCATATCTTCTAACACTACTTTGTATCACTCTGTATATACCCTCTATCACTATGTAGTATCACTCTGTATAGCCACTCTATCACTATGTAGTATCACTTTGTATAGCCCCTATATCACTACCTAATATCCTTTTATTTTTATGATAATAGTTCATGGTTCCATATGGAACATTGCATTTTATGAATTTTCATTACTAACATCTCACCACCTTCCTTTATTAACTCTGCTGGAATATAATCTATAGCTAGAGCTTTATGGTTCTTTAACTTCCTAGTAGCTTATATGACTTCACTAATATTTGTTTCGTGGTCCAGCAGTATGAATTCCGATGATCTCACCCCTTTAGAATCCTTCATGAACATTCAAAATACACGTGAAGTGGTCTTTCCTTCTACTCAAAACATCGCTCGTCTCTGTCATAAAATAACCATTCCCATCTTTCACTAAATTGGCCATAGCCTGATAACCTTTACATTTCTGTTAAGGCCTAAATAAAGTTTCCTGATATTTTTACTTTTGCTTTTTGTTCTAACTCGCTAAATTTACACTTTAAATGCTCTCATTTGGTGTCTGAATATTGAATTGGTCTTCCTTATGCATTGCTAAATGTGTCTAAGCTCAACTCACTAAGACTTTATAATCAATGTAATTTGTTTTTCCTTCTCTCCTCTATTATTATTATTATTATTATTATTATTATTATTATTATCACTGCGTCTTACTAACCGTTCGGGTTATACGCACTTACGCTAATGTGTAATGGTATGGTGATTGCGAGATGAAATGAAGGACCTACAGTTTAACGTGGAATCCAAACCACGGTGGAGGCCTGGCATTCCCCACATTCAACAAGATGTCTTGTAAGAGGTGAAGGAAGGGTTTGGTAATCAGATAAATATATACCGGGACCGAGGATTGAACACCGGCCGCCAGCACAGAAGTCTGACACCTTACCCCTAGACCACCAGGTCACCCTCTCCTCTATTAATTATGAAAATTCTTCACTAAACAAACCATAGTTTCTTCCTACACTTTTTTCATAGACCTACACTACTTTATGCTGCATTTATAATATTATTCCTGACCATTTCCCACTGTTTCTATGGATTAATATTTACCTCATCATCCTTTGAGTGCTTTGGTGCAGCAAACCTATTTAAAGTTTCAATTTGGCATACATTCCTACATTCACATTCCATCCGTTTTTCTAAATTACGTATTTCTAACTTGCCCGCCTGATATCCCTTTTTTATTCCTAACATACGTTTTCTAAGTTTTATTACTACCAAGTAGTGGTCTGATTTGTAATCTGAGAACCTGTGCATCCAGTAAACTTGTTTTACGTCTCCTTTCTATCAGCAAGTGATTATGTGTATTCCCATCTGGGGAGGACTAAGTAAATTTAAGAATATCCTTATGCTGGGATCAAGTACTTTTCACGATATCTTTTTTAAGTGACAAAATCTATCAAATTTATTCCATTATCATTACTAATATCATGTAAGTTTTTCTTTCCTAATGTAGGACTTGAGAATTCTTTCTTACCTATCTTTGCATTAAAGTCACCTATTACAATTTTGATGTGATAGTCTGGGACCTGTTCAAACAAGTGTTCTAGCTCATCGTAGGAACGATCCTTTACTAGGTCATCTTTGTCTTCTGTTGGCTCATGCATATTGATGATGGCCGTATTATGTCACCCTCCTGCTACCACTAGACTTGACATACTATTGTTGATTAACTTTATATGCTTAACTGCTGATATGCTCTTTCTGCGTATGAGAAAGCTTGTGCCTAAATTATGTGTGTCCATTCTTCCATAAATAAATATATATTTGTCTTAATCTACTCTACTATATAACCTCTTTTATAGCCACAATATTTAATCCGAACCTACCTAATTCATCTATCATTGATTGTAGCACCCCTGGCCTATATAAGCTCCTAACATTCCACGTTCCAATCTTAAATTCTTTCCTAGCTTTACTATTCCATGCTTTTCCTGTAGTTCCCACCCGGAGATCCGAATGGGGGCTATTTTATATCCAGAATATTCTACCCTAGGAACAACCATGGCCAACTTTTGGGTCTATCTTGATGGGATTATATTTTTAATGTGAGAGTTCATCACGTCCACGACCAACCCCTAATATGAGAGACTACCCCTATCGGCTGTCCATGACTGCTTATTCAATACATTCACAGTTGCCCCTGATATTTGAAGGCCGTATCCTCTATCAGCAACCTGAGTACGTGTTGGACCGTGGATGGTACGGACCCACGAAGCACTATTAATAATATTGAGTTACTAATGTCATTGTGTAAGTAAGTAATCAAGCAAGGGATATAATACATATTTCTATACTAAAGTAATATTATTAATATAATAAATATTGTCTTGTGTACCCCTCATATGAATGTCTAGTTATACTAAATTCCACCCCATACATTAACTACCTTACCTAAACAATGTGATTACCAAACCCTTCCTTCACCTCTGACAAGACATCTTGTGAATGTGGGGAATGCCAGGCCTCCACCGTGGTTCGGATTCCACGTTAAACTGTAGGTCCTCCATTTCATCTTACAATCATCCTACCATTACACATTAGCGTAAGTGCGTATATCCCGAACGGGTAGTAAGACGCGGTGCTAATAATAATAATAATAATAATAATAATAATAATAATACCTAAACAATGGTACGCAATAAAACATAAAATATCAAGTTTAACTAACCCCTTATAGCTCGGTGACTGAAATGATTTCAACCAATGAATCACTATTTATAGCTTATAGTAATTATACACTTGTTAAAATTGTGTATTAAAACGCTAATGGTTGTATGGCTTTAAATCTTCCTGAGTGAATCGTCAGCATTATAAATAATGTGTGGAATTGGCCACATGAAAAACATTGTTTATAAATAGAAAGAGGCACGGAAACTATAATCACCTTTATTCTTATAGCGTATAGTAAACATCAAAATAAATAGTATATATATATATATATATATAATATTAAAATAGATATTTACTCAAAATTATTATAGTTATGAAACGAAATAATAGGTCTAAATATTGTTGTAAAAAATACTACAACAAAGATCATAAATAAAAAATACACTGTTACTTTATGGCATTAGGAACCAGGAACACTATTACGGGAAAAAAAATAAGAAAAGAGAAACCTCCTTGCCCACCAAAGAGCATAAGAATAAAATTCATTGTCAGACTTGAATATAAAGTAAATATATTTACTTATAGCTCAGAAATTATTTATAGTTTTATAAAATACATTTCAAATACATTATTAATAGTACAACAATTTTACAGTGCTAAATTATTTCTTATCTTGAATAGTTGCGGAGAAATAATCAAAATGAGAAAATTTCCCTCATGTAAAGTAACCAGTCAATTTCACAAGAAAATGATAATTGACTTCTTGTTTATAATGATAAACTGTGTCTATATATAATCTTTAATCAAAATCGTTTAAGCGAATTTGGAGAAAATCAACTTTTCTTTGTTTGCCATTCAGTGAACTACCCTTAAATTTAGGGTTGGATATCTAATTCCAAAAATCACTCTGAGGGACCTTATGAAAACACTGAATATCAAGTTTTAGCCCAATCGGTAAATAGTTTCGGCTTTAGCCTGAAGTACAGACGGCATTACAAAAACCATCTCTTTTGTTTCAGGGGGTCATGAAACGTCGACGTTAATCAAAATCTTGATTTCGATTTTTAAAAATGTATTTAAAATACTTTCTCTACGAAGTATCAAGAGAAAGTAAAAATGCCACTATAAGATATAAATAAACAGTCTATGGAAGCCATTACTGGACTGATCATAGACAAAAATAGTTTTATTGATGCGCAAGACAAACAAATATTTTACGGAGATAGGTGTATGACCTAGTCACGTGGAACCTAAATATATTTTAAGAATAAGTGTTCCGGTTCTTTTTATGTCCCCTAGGTTTGACTAACTTAAAAACCCCATTCAATACCTCATTATGGATTACTAAGTTCAGGTTTTGTTTCACATTAATTTTATGAAAAATCGTTTTAATTGTAATTATTAGAAAAACACAAATAGCCAACGTTAAACTAAGATTCAATAGATCGTATACTGTCTCACAAAAATAAAAAAATAAAAGCTAACTAAGGTTTGAAATAACACTTCAGTTACCAAAGAAAATATGCGTTTTCATTTTCATTGAGATGATAAAAGTGAAGTGAGAGTTATAACTGTGTTATCTTTGCCCTTCTTAAAATAGCTTGAAGCTTTTTCCTTCGAGTTCAACTTTGAGTCAAATTATCTAAGTTCAGACAACAGAGTGTCAAAAGTGTTTGTTATCGGATGTGAAAAGGTATTTCTATTATTTTTTTTCACTACAGTAGAGAATCTACTTTCAAAATGTTTTACGATTACATTCACTTTATTGAAGAATAAATTATTATGGGTCGGAGCTAAGGTTTTGTAAAATAAAGAGATTGTGTTTATTTTATAATTTATTGGTCTGTTTGAAAACTAATATTTTGTATGAAACTTTCGTAGGGAAGGTTTATAAAACTTACTTTATTTATCACTAAATCTAGCATCAAGTTACAAAGTAAGCTGACTAAACCATCAATAAATCAATTGTGTCTATTAATTAGGACGATTTACGTATTAATATAATATGATCTGACCCCATAGTATAGTGGTCAGTGCACCTCGCTACAAACCTAATTTGGTTCCCGGCTGGTACCTAGGGTATTTTTCCCGAAAGGGAAATTATACCAAAGGTTAACAGGGGCTGGTAGGGTATTAGGTTTAAGAACACTCCTGTCTCCCCACCTTCATAATCACTATCATCACATCACATCATCTCATTGTGGGTACGTGTAGACATTGTGTGGATATCGTGTAGACGTTGTGTTGATATCATGTAGACATCGTGGAGGTATCTCGTATATATCTTGTAGACATTGTGTGGATATCGTGTAGACGTTGTTTTGATATCGTGTAGACATCGTGGAGATATCGCTTATATATATTGTCGAAATTGTGTAGACATCGTGGAGATATCGTGTATATATCTTGTAGACATTGTGTAGACATCGTGGAGATATCGCGTATATATATTGTAGAAATTGTGTAGACACCGTGGAGATATCGTGTATATATCTTGTAGACATTGTGTAGACATCGTGGAGATATCGATTATATATATATTGTCGAAATTGTGTAGACACCGTGGAGATATCGTGTATATATCTTGTAGACATTGTGTAGACATCGTGGAGATATCGCGTATATATATTGTAGACATTGTGTAGACATCGTGGAGATATCGCGTATATATCTTGTAGACATTGTGTAGACATCGTGGAGATATCGCGTATATATATTGTAGACATTGTGTAGACATCGTGGAGATATCGCGTATATATATTGTAGAAATTGTGTAGACACCGTGGAGATATCGTGGAGATATCTTGTAGACATTGTGTAGACATCGTGGAGATATCGATTATATATATATATATATATATATTGTCGAAATTGTGTAGACACCGTGGAGATATCGTGTATATATCTTGTAGACATCGTGGAGATATCGCGTATATATATTGTAGAAATTGTGTAAACATCGTGGAGATCTCGTGGAGATATCGTGGAGATCTCGTGGAGATATCGTGGAGACATCGTGGAGATATCGTGGAGATATCGCGTATATATCTTTTAGACTTTGTGTAGGTGCGGAGTATTAACATCTCAAACTTCAAAGGCAAGGGTTAACACAACGAACCTTGGGGTTGCTTTATCTCGATTGTTTTGTTGTTTTTTGCATTGCGTCTGTCTACCCTTCTGAAATATCCAAATTTAACTATATCAAAGGAGTATGTTATAGGAAAGTAGCACTTAGAGGAAATGTACCCGTATTTGTGAGGAGAGATAGTGTAAAACCTTTAGTAAAATAACACCCTTAACAAATCCAAACTGAATTCTAAACCCAAACTCGCCACCACAAGCAAACCAAATATATGAGGTTTACATTTTGTCCTCATGCCCACAGATGCGATATATAGTCAATTGATATGATAGGGAACGTCGGTGACCATGAAAATGTATTTATAGGCTGTAATGTGATGTGTTCTGAGAAAGCTCCTGTAACCTGTTTCTATCTCACCTGCACGCAGACTCCTTGGTCCACAGACCTTTCCTCGCATGAGGGGTATTGATTTTAACGTCCCTCCTGCCCCTCTGCCGGCAGACCCTCCCCCCC
>CABFOV010003608.1:5418-17390 GCA_902141375.1 Timema poppense
CATTTCCTATGTTATGTCACTTTAACTCGTAAAACAGATCGGCCGACTCTTTATAAATATTGGATACAACTTCCGGTAGCCAAGTTGACCAGGTAAACATTCTAAAGGACATATCAACAGCCATCGACGAACATCCTCTACACAATCCCAATTATACACATCTAGCATCGTAGTTAACGCTCTTGCCTCTGGCATGTCGCAGCGGGCTTCTGAGCACACAGGTAACTGTTTAGCGCAGAGTTGGCTTTTGCCCTTTTGTACTCGGGCGACACACTTGATAGTACCAATCTAAATTCAAGACAAGCGCAAGGAAGGGGGGAGGGCGGGGTCTCTCGCTAGCTATTGTCAGAGGAATATTATCAACAGACGATACGGCGCGGGGAGTACAACTTCCGGCCGCTAGAAAGCACAGCGGAGCCACCGTAGAGAGGAATATAAAGGTCTATACTCTGGTCTATTGAGTCGAGGAGCAGAATGATAGCTCAAAGAAACGTTCACAACACGTACAAATAAGGTGGACAGCGAATGGAAGATATTGGTGAATCATGCAAACGAGAAGTGGGAGGGGGAGAGACTGAATGGCGCATAGAAGTGAAAAGAGAGACAGAAAGAAAGTGCAGTTAGGGACAATGACAAACAAAGCACAAAAAAATATGCGAAACGAATATCTCTATAATGGGTAAGTAAGATATAAAATTGACGGAAAAACAAGTATATAGATATTGAGATGTGAACAGTTTTTGACGAAACCAAGAGTAGAATTTAGAATATTTTCACGATTTTTTTTTATTAGTACACACAACACGAAGTTTATTAGCGACGATGTTTTTATATTTCTAAGGTACATAAGCAAAGCTTTGAAATGTCGAAAGCTGAAGCTCAAATCTACTCTTCGACCCCTACAACAGCCAGCCTTCAACTTCGAAACTTATAATAGAAGAAAACTTGGATTTATTACAAACGTATTTAAAATATCTCACTTGATGTGATATTTACCAACATAATAATTATTTCTATTTAATAGAATCGAATCAGTTTTCTAACAAAGACTGCAAATTAAATTACATCTATAACGTGAGCAGAGATAAATTAAAATATGTCAGCATAAAATAATATAGTGGCCTTTGTTTTTACTCTAAACCTTTTCTTAACCTAAATGCACTTAATAGTTAAAATAAAATAAAAGTTGTTTTATGTGATATCAAAAACCTTACATTTAACTTCCGCTCTACCTCGCATGTTTGAAGTTTCACTTTGACTTCAGTTTGTATTTAAAAAGTGATTCTCTCACAACCTACATGATATTCTTATTTTAAGGCCTCGTCTCATAACTCAGTCATATGGAAAGGTTTTTTTCTAAAAGTGACCAGAGAGACAATTCTTCCGACTGTTTACATCCCTTAAAAGAAAAATGAAGATGTGGGGGTTATTTCGAGAAATAGTGTTAGCGCACTATCGGTAAATCTTCATTCATCCAACCTTATTTAAACGTCTGAACAAAGAAAGTATGGGCTAGGGGCAGGCAGGTTTCTCTCTGTGGATTGTGTACGGTAGAAAATGTTGTTTTTATCCGATCTAAGAGGAGGAACGACCATCAGAAGAGAAGGGGAGGAGAGTGTGTTTCCGTTGTATTGGCAGGACAACAGTAACGTCGGGATGATGTATTATATTCGAAAGAAAGATACAACCTCCTACTAGTACATCTTCCGGAAGCTTCCGAAGAAATTTCTCGTCGAACCACAAGGAAAACGACAGCCTTCCCTCTTTTTCCCTTGTCTTTATTTCGTTGTTCTTTTTATATCCTCCACGTTTAAGTGTTTCTCGATTTTTTCTCCTATTTACGGAAACCGAACATTGGAGAACTTTTCCTTTCTTTGCTCGATCATTGACGTGCGGATGAAAATGATAAAGCTATCAATTGTAATGTAGCTAAAATTCATTCAATTAAAAACTTCTCATTAAATAATAGGTAACCATTAATAGTAACGAAAGTAACTTTTTAAATTTGCTTCAAGAAAGAAATAATATAGGGAGATAAATACTAAGCCTTCAATATGTTATAAGGTTGATTATTAACATTATATTAAATTATACACATGTTTAACAAATCTATAGTTAGATTTTGGTATAAAGAATCTCATTCTAGTTAATTAACCTTAAACGCCTTTAGTTTTATCATACGCCAAGTCTTGTTTTCTTTAGTTGACACTTTTGGTAGATATTATACCGTGCCAATAATAATAATAATAATAGAGTGATTGTTATCAATGCTGACCACAAACGTTTGTATTTTCAAAGGGGTCATTCCTAATAGAGGTATTGGTGCAATAATTTGCTATATCACAAAAGTTAATATTTATTTCCTTGCAAAGATATAAAGGCTTACAAAGAGCAATAAAGCGTATTTGTTTTAATTTGGAAGTAAAAAGTTTGTATCAAATAAGGGCAAAAGAAAAAATATTTTGGCTTATGAATGACTTTTTTAAATATTAAATATTCGTACTTCAGAATGACTATTTTAGTGGTGTGATCTGGACAAGCAAGAAAGTTGTTTATTCTGGTTACGACTAGCAGCGATCGTATCTCAATTAACTCTAGATCATTTACACTACCATCATGATTCAGGGGGCACGGGGCAGAAAGGAGTACCAAGATAACAATATGGCTGACAAAAGAACTCTCTACACCACTCCCAACGGTCGGATGATTCTGAAGGAAAACCAGCCTCCCCCTTCGCTTTCCCTGGGTTTTGTTTTCTCGCAACTCTTAGAGAAGGAAAGGAAAGCGTTCAACGAAATACCCAAAAGAGGAAACGATAAGCGAAAGGGGAAATGTTAAAGAATCACAGGAAGCATAGAAAACTTATAAAGACCAAGTTGTTGTGCAAAAGCAAGAAATTAAATGGGAAGTTAACATGATCCTAACATAGATTTCTAAAGAAAGCCATGTTTCATTTTTTATGTTACGTAATTTTTTTTATTGAAGAAAGCCAAATTCGAATTATATACCTCAAAATATAAACACATATGTTATATATAGAGCTAAACTATTGTCAAAACTTGCGCATAGCAATTTACCTGCTTACAGACACAAGAAGCAGAGACTCATTCAATCTACGAGGACTAGATCGAGATTTAAGAAACTCTCCCCCCTCCCCCACGTAACCTCTTAGTGAAGCATGTGGTGCCCATCCAGTCTAAGGCGTCAGTATCGTAATGGGCTATATTTCCAATAAGATGAGATTCTAATCCCTGGAGGGAAATTTACACACACGATTTATAGATCGTTCCCTCATTCCCTCGTCAAGCTAATGTGGGTGCACCTCCTTGAACCTATCATCCTCAATAATACCCTTTAGATTAAGTCGTTAGTCACCAAGATATTAAATGTAGGCTGCTGTGAAAAAGAAAAATAGCTTATCATTGAGTCAAACTAGTTAAAATTGTGTGTTTTTATATTCAGTTTGTGTGACGACAGCAACACTAAGCCAAATAAGCCAAAATAAACAAGCTATTTATTTATATCTATATTAAACAAAAACAAATAAAATGTTTATTTTTATTAACATGTCAATTTCAAGTAAAAAGGCGCTAAGCGATAAACACGGACCTTTGAAAGTAACTTAGTCAAGCCCTGTGCGGAAAATAATAATGGAAGGTCATTAATTTTATACATGGAGAAGGGTTGTAAGCTTTTATTTAAATTCTACAGATCCCTTTACTTGTAAAATTCCTCCAATTAATCTAAAAAACCCGGTTCTCTTGGTTTAGAGAAAAAACCTTGTCCAAACAACAGACATAGAGAGATGACTTATAGCGACGCACGAAATGGGGACGTCAATCGTAAACGGTGCGTGGGGGAGTCACACCCCCGCCATCGGCAAAAGGCTCCCCTTTCCCTCGAATAGTTCCACTCTTCTCCACACAGCTTCGCCACTCGCGCTCTTTAGTGGGGGGAGGGCCATTCCCAACACGCCGCCAGTCATATTGGATAATGTCCCCCCTCCTCCAGCACTCCGAGAAGAAAATAAAGAAAAGAAAAACCCATTCTCCACTAAACTAATGGAATACACCGGTAGTCTGTATCACCTAAATAGCCCCTTTTCTCTTCACCCCCACCACCTTTTACCATTTCCTTCCCAGCCAATGTCAGAAATATTATTTGAAAGGCATTGATATGATACCTCCAGATATTAGACCTCGCAGCAGGGAAAAAACATCACAGCCTATACAGAAACCATGGCGATATTATTGAAAATATCTTTATACTAACGAAAGCGGTAACATGGAGAATGACGTAGTATCGTTAACGAGGGTAGAAAAAGAAATGGTTGGTGTGTAAAATAAAAAAAGGAAGGCCTGTTATGAGCATTTATACGGAAAATAGAAGAAAAGGAAATGGTAAATATGGCGAATTCGACGTCCTTACTGAAAATAGACTGTGCTGCAATAACGGAGTTACAGCGATGTGAATGATGGTAAACTGAGGAAATATTAATAAAAGTTTAATAAACTTCGAATATGGCCGACACAAAACACTATGACATCAGCCCTATGTCTTGCCAAAAGCTTTGAGAAGGTTTTTTTTTAAAAAAACAATTGAATATTTAGTTGACTAAAGCTGCTCAGAAAAATATGTCAAATATGAGAAACCCTGAACAAGTCCGGGAGAGATGATGGATGTATATGAACAAACATATTCATGATTTAAAGACGTTGCTAAATAGTTGACATACTTCATTAATTCTACTGACATAACTCAATGAGCCCACAAGCGAGCTATACCGACCAACCAGCCGCCCCATATTGGTGAAGATAATGCCAACAATAGTGGATAGGAGGTATCATGTGGTCGGCACAACGAACCCTCCAGCCATCAATCTCAGTTTTATAGACCAGAGCTGCTACGTCTTTATTCAAGTAGCTCATTTGTCCTCACGAGGCTGAGTTTGAGCTCGTTCTAAGCCCACTGCTTCAGAGATCAATTCTGGAAGCGCCAAGGATCCAACCCGGGACCTCTAGCCATAGAGGCGTGGGGAAGTTACTTTAAATTCAGTGGTTTTATTTGTAACTTTCGGGGACTGGCGCTTAAAATAGCAAGAGGATTGCCACCGCTGCCATTTTGCAACATCCTATCATGTTATAAGTAATAATCAAAAACACACAATTTAATACATATCCAACGTATTAAAATATATGATATATACATATTAATACATAACATTATTACTGAAGCAATATAATTAAATAAATATTGTATTTTTGTAAATGTTATTTAAAAAGAAAAGAAAATTACAATAATGTTATTATTATTATTATTATTATTATTATTAGCACCGCGTCTTACTACCCGTTCAGGTTATACGCACTTACGCTAATGTGTAATGGTAGGGTGATTGTGAGATGAAATGGAGGACCTACAGTTTAACGTGGAATCCGAACCACGGTGGAGGCCTGGCATTCCCCACATTCACAAGATGTCTTGTCAGAGGTGAAGGAAGGGTTTGGTATACAATAATGTTAAACTTTTATAAAAACATAGGTTTAATTAGAGAAAAAAAAATATAACAAAATATTGTAAGGTATTATTTTATATTTTACTGTACAATACAATTACTTATTAAGTTAGTTACTTCTACATTATTAGCGTATTTTATTTTAAATAAACGGCGTCAATGAGCTAGACGTATAACACTACGACTGGTACCATTGCACCATTTTTATGACGTCAGTTGAAACTCCCGTATCTCAGAAAATAAACATTTTTTTTTGAATGTTTGAGGACATCATACTACGCAGCTGGAACTAATTGAGGAATACTTGGAGGGGATCAAACCTAATTATCTTTAATTTTCAAATAAATTATTTAAAAAAAAACAGAGCTGTTGCGAAAATGCAACAGTGTCAGTCACAGAATGTTAGTAAGTATATTTTTATTTTGTTTAAAACACGTTCAAAATGTAACCCATAGCCCAAACTATTTCTTATAAAAAACGTGCTTATTGTAAAATATTGAATTGATCTCCTCTAAAATAGGATACCTTGCCATTTGGAGTGATATTTTCTATCGTGCTCTAATGGATGAAAATATGAATGATTACGTTGCCCTCGATTGAAAGCAGAGTTTTTCTTGCCTATTTATTTCAATATAAAGATATAAAGTGCATTACTGTGCAAAGCAACAGAATAGGGGTAGGCGCACTATCCGAGACTTTATGGGGGCAACTGGGAGTGAAAGATAGGTTAAGATAAACGAGAGGGATAGATATATACCCGCTACCATCAATCACTGCCTTCTGGATCACGCAAACAAGTGCGAGAAAGCGGGAGTGGCGCAACTAGAACGTTTCGAGGGGGTCTTGCTATTTTTTAACTTGTGGTACAAAAAAAAAGGGACTTTCTTGTTTTAAGAAGAATTCAACAATATTATCTCCGTGATACGTCGAACCATGTGAGGACTCATCTTTAATGTTGACTCCACGGGTGCACCTTAGCTCTGGGTGACAGTCTCACCTTAGATATGGGAGACAATCTTCTCACCTTAGATATGGGAGACAATCTCACCTTAGATATGGGAGACAATCTCACCTTAGATATGGGAGACAATCTCACCTTAGATATGGGAGACAATCTCACCTTAGATATGGGAGACAATCTCACCTTAGATATGGGAGACAATCTCACCTTAGATATGGGAGACAATCTTCTCACCCTAGATATGGGAGACAATCTCACCTTAGATATGGGAGACAATCTTCTCACCCTAGATATGGGAGACAATCTTCTCACCTTAGATATGGGAGACAATCTCACCTTAGATATGGGAGACAATCTTCTCACCCTAGATATGGGAGACAATCTTCTCACCCTAGATATGGGAGACAATCTTACCCTATATATGGGAGACAATCTTCTCACCTTAGATATGGGAGACAATCTCACCTTAGATATGGGAAACAATCTTCTCACCCTAGATATGAGAGACAATCTTCTCACCCTAGATATGGGAGACAATCTTCTCACCCTAGATATGAGACACAGTCATCTCACCCTAAATATGGGACACAGTCATCTCACCCTAGATATGAGAGACAATCTTCTCACACTAGATATGGGACACAGTCATCTCACCCTAGATATGGGACACAGTCATCTCACCCCAGATATGAGAGACAATCTTCTCACCCTAGATATGGGACACAGTCATCTCACCCTAGATATGGGACACAGTCATCTCACCCTAGATATGAAAGACAATCTTCTCACCCTAGATATGGGACACAGTCATCTCACCCTAGATATGGGACACAGTCATCTCACCCTAGATATGAGAGACAATCTTCTCACCCTAGATATGGGACAACAGTCATCTCACCCTAGATATGAGACACAGTCATCTCACCCTAGATATGAGAGACAATCTTCTCGTGCCAGTCCCGAGTCTTATCGAGTAACGGCGAGACACGGTGGGATACTAGCAACACGCGTAGCTCGTGATAAGAAATGAACGTTACCTGACATGAGACTCCATTAGCAGGCACTCAGCTCAACCCCCAATCTGTCCTTGGCTCACACATACCTGCAACACACACATATACAACATATTATAAACTATCAAACACACACAACGCGGAGTGATATAACTACACATGTGTATGTATGCCTACTTTCGTTGTTCTAGATCAAACTTTGGAACACTGAAAAATCTAAGAGTTCACTTTAGCTCCTGGAGCTTCTACTATATTGTACTGTTCTAGGTTAAGATGGTTTGCAGATTAATGACTAATGGAGTCCACCCTGATGTAATCAGATCAAAATTAAATTTATTGTGTAAGTTGATTTAGTTAATAAAATCAAAATAATCAAATTTCAGAATCCTAGTTTATTTCATTTTTAAAACAAAGTAGTGAGAAATTTTTAAAAAGCTTTGACTTTTGATATGGCCAGCTTTATATTTTAAATATGAGTCGGGTTAAATGGGGCAATTTGAAAGTGTCAACAGGAGTTTTAAAATAAACTACATCATGGCATACTAATCTCTTACATTTATTTGTTCAATCAGATAAAATGTTATAAAGGTCTTTAGAATTATGTAGTTTAAATTTTTCAGAACCTGAACATGCTTGCATGCCAATTTTTATTTAGTTCTGAGTGAGTTAGGTTGAAAATTATATTTTGTATTTTTTGTTTAGTAATAGTTCTAGCACATGATAAAAATATACCCTGTTTGTTGTCCACTATTTTGTAATTTCCACAAAACCATTTTGATCAAAGTGTATTTTGTATCTGATACATTTAATCAGCGGTTGATTCAGTTAGGGGAGTGGGGGAAAAGGGGAGATAAGGGAGGTTCCCCACCAACCCTTTGAAGTGTCGGCCCAGTATACCAACACAACTAGATTAAAGGTTTCAAAAGGTGAATAATAATGCACCCCACACTAATTATTTGGCACACCGCTCTTTGGCCATTGCGTCATAACTTTAACCGTCTCCATGATGGTTTCCGGGCCATTGTTCCCTGAAATTAACCCCCGTGCAAAGTAATTGTGTTGGGAGAAACATGTCATTCAGGGGAAGTGTTGAGCTCTCAACAAATGTGCTCATGGGAGGGGGCGGTGGTACAACCACTGTCATCATTACCTGACCCTCCACAGGGGTGTCCACAGTTGGTAGTACTGGCGTAAAGTCAACCTCAGAGCTGTGTTTGGTTTTACCACACGTTGGGGGATTTGATATGCTCCACTGTCGAATGCCAGTGTAGATCCTTCTACCTACCCCAACACTTACTTAGGTTAAGATAGCCCTTTAGTAAAAGGTTATCAAGGTATCTAATCAAAATCCCAAAGCTGCCAGAATTCTATTTACAGAAAGCGTGTAGGAGCTGCCTCTCATTTCAAGTCCTCATTACATCCTGGTGTGTAACTACTCCAGATTACACTCCCATTCATATCGGCCAGCTCTTATGACGATCCTTACACGTCCCTCATTTCTCACATAAGCCGCCCTTCATGTTAGACATTATTTTACCTTCCTATCATATATTACTTACATTCACATGTCCATATCAACTGTTTGTTTTATATTCCGTCTCCCATATTCCACTAGTAACATTCATAATGTATCCTTCGTTGCCATCTTCATCAGCCTCCTTCCTGTTCATCATTATCTCTCTTCCAGTTCTTCATTATCTCTCTTCCAGTTCTTCATTATCTTTCTTCCAGTTCTTCATTATCTCTCTTCCAGTTCTTCATTATCTCCCTTCCTATTCAACATTATCTCTCTTCCAGTTCTTCATTAGCTCCTCTCCTGTTTTACATTATCTCTCTTCCAGTTCTTCATTAGCTCCCTTCCTGTTTTACATTATCTTTCTTCCAGTTCTTCATTATCTCTCTTCCAGTTCTTCATTATCTCCCTTCCTATTCAACATTATCTCTCTTCCAGTTCTTCATTAGCTCCCTTCCTGTTTTAAATTATCTCCCTGCTGGGCGTATTCATTTGTTAACATGGCGTCAAACCTGGTCTTGCATATTATATAATAGTGTTGGATGTGATTATATCTTCCAAGGCTTAATGTAGGAAAGATTCTATTTGAAATAACAGTAGTCTTTTTTTTATTAAGATACATTATTATTATTATTATTATATTAAACATCATATGTAAAAATCACCCTTCCATGCCCAATCCTTTCGAATGAAGAGAAATGAACAAATTTCCGGCAAAATGTCGGCAGTGACGCTGTGTGGCCTAATACGGAGATGAAGGAGATTGTTTTGTGTAGGAGGCACCCAGAGCCAACTACATATAAACATAAAGCTACTAAATAGCGTGTAGGGAGACGAGTGGGGGGAGGGGCGGATTGGTTAGCAAATACTAAATATAAGCTTATAATGGAAATTAGAAACTAGCATTCTCGGATGATTGAATCCCAGGGGAATGGGATGTTTATAGTATTGAAGTGTTAACATGTCTGGACTACAAGATACACGATGTTAGTGACACACTCACCCACCAAGCGCTGTAGTCTTTAAGTGAGTGAGGTGAAAACAAAGTTTTTTACGACGTCTTAAATGAAGGTGCGAGTAAAAGGGGTCGTATCGGTATTCCCATGAGAGTAGCACCAGTGCTTGAAAACATCATCTCATTGCAAACGGAAGGGAACGAACCCCAGTCTCCTGGGTTTGAGGCCGACCCTACCGGAAGTGTGGAAGCGAAATAACGGGATCCAGTTCCGAGCTGCGAGGATGTGATAGAAACTAAACTCGCGCGCGCAGTTTCTAAATGAGGTTCAGTTTCCGGAGGTCGATAGCACGACCCAACATTCGAGAGAACAGAGCGCTCCAAACAAATAAAAACATCGTTGATTAAGTCCAACCCGAGATAATTGCACAAACCTGAAAAAAATATCTACTCTAGTCCTGCCGACAGTGAGTCATGAAAATTGGATGTCTGCACAAGAAGGGGGAGGGTTGAGTAGCGGGGAGGCCCGCGCGGAAATTACTCCCGGAAACACCCGGAATGAGCCGGAGCGCCCCCACCCCGTCCTGCTCACACCCACATCCCGGAGCTAACCGGCCAGGGTTGAGATATACTGACGGGTGTGAGAGGGGGGAAATTGGGCTTCGTCGGTCGTGTTTTACTTCCGGTTGCACTTGCTAATAGGAGACGGAGGGGGCGGGTTCGTTCTTACTCAGTTTCCCACGACTTGAAAGCTAAGCCTTAAAAATGGATTAATATGATTAATAAATTATAATTACTTGATTAATGTTAATTCATCCGTGTCTGTCCAGAAGTTTCTAAAATTATATTTCCATCCAAAGTATTTCCTCCGAATGTTTTTAAATAATTAGCTAATCTATCTAAAGCAATGCGATATTTACTAACCTTAGGCCTAAGCAACTATGTTCTTCTATTGGGATTAGCACTTTTCTGGTGTAATGTTGGCAGCTTTGTCGTGTGCGAGCGCGGGAGATAAGGTCTTGTGTGCAGTTTGGCAGCATGGTGTAAGCGCTGTTACAGTTGAAACAGTAATGCGCATGCGCAAGACAGAATAACGTGGCTCTTATGGAGATTCAGTCCGAGGAATGTGCACATCGTCGCTGTGAACATGTTGGTGTTGTGACTATCGAAACCCTCGAGAGTCGAGACATACGAGCTGATCCTCATTAGTCCAGTTACTATTCAGTGGAGAGAAGGTAACCTTGCGGTTTGATTGGTAGTTCAGAAGTGAAGAATAACAAATATATAAAGATACTTTTTCAAACCTTGTGTCGACACAAGAGAATATAATTATTTATATTATGAAATGAGTACTATATTATTGAAAGTGGAAATTAGCATAATATATAGTTTTGTTTGTTTGAATACTCTGGAATATATTCTAAATAGTGATACATTAATTTACTAGAATGGTATGATAATTAAAAGGCTAGGATCTGATAAATATAATGTAATTGAAAATATTTGCAAAACAAATAAATGTGATTGCAAATTCTAAGTTAACATTTAACTAAAAATATTCTTGACTATGTGGATGTAATTCAATCAATTCTTGGTGTTGTTCACCTTGTATGCTGTTTTTTGTAAAGAGGCAAATATATGGACAAAACATTGCTTTCACATTTCCATAAGAATATCATTATTGTGAATGTGAGGTCGGGTAAATGTGTGTATTCTTTGTTTAACCAGAAGAACAGCGAGCATACCTTGCCTGGTTCAATATAGTGTCACTTTTTGGTGAGGAAATCTAATCAGTTACTCTTTATGTATGTAGTGTATTAATCACCACTTGTGAATGTGTGGAATGCCAGGCCTCCACCGTGGTTCGGATCCCACGTTAAACTGTAGGTCCTCCATTTCATCTCACAATCACCCTACCATTACACATTAGCGTAAGTGCGTATAACCCGAACGGGTAGTAAGACGCGGTGCTAATAATAATAATAATAATAATAATAATAATAATAATAATATAA